>PISW01007076.1:0-96854 GCA_004023785.1 Mungos mungo
TCCTGCATGCTGTGGCCCTCCTTCCCTTCCTTCCTTGTCCTTCTCGTTCAAGGTCTGCCTGTCCTACGGGGGAGCATTTCCAAGGAGGCAGGGACCTGAGGAATCTCATGCACTCCCCTGCCCAGGCCCACCAGTGCCAGCGACTCGAATGATATAAACTATATTTTGATAAAAATATACGTGTCCACAAAATACTGACCCCACTTGGTTCATGGGGCTGGACTCAGCTCTCAGGGGAGCTGGTGATGCCGCTGAGTTCAGGCTTAAAGGTGGTGGCTCTTGTCACCCTCTCTGGCCTGGGAGCTTCTGGACGCAGGGACTCAGGTCCTCAGTCCCCACGGCACCTGGCACAGCCCAGCCGTGCATGTGCCGAGTGCTGGAACGGGAGATTGACAAGACAGAACTAGGGTTAGGGTGCTTGTGCTCAGTGATGGTTTTTGTTGCCTAGGAACCCCCCGCCCCCAGAGGTGAGTGCCTTTGTGGGTAAAGAACAAGCATCGAATGACCAGAGGAGCAGCCTCTGCTGTGGACAGGCCAGGAGGAGATGGGCTTGGGAGGGTGACCGGCTCCATCGGGGCTCAGCTGGGGGTGCCGGCTCCCCGTCTGGGCAGAACAAAGATTCGTGAAGCTTTCCCCGGGATCCACAGCTTCCAGAAGGAGTTTCACACCAGGAAATGTTAACTTCTGCATTTTGGCTTCAAAAGTCGGTTGAAGGTTGAGGGTAGATGAGGAAGGACCGCAGCGTGCCTGGAAGCTCTGGGGGTCTGGGCTTGGCTGGAGAATAAGGTGGGGCCCTTGAGAGCTGCCCCGGGCAGGGTCTCTGTGGATGCTTGGGGTCAAAACTATAGGTCATTGGGGTCCAACCCAATTCAAAGTTTACCTTTATGGCCAGCAATTCCAACAAACAGGTCTGTAGACTTAATGCAATCCATATCAGAATTCCAGTTGGCTCTTTTTTTTTGCCAACAAATGGACATGCTCATCTTAAAATTTATACAGGAAGGGGAAAGACGTAGAAAGCCAAATGACCTTGACAAAGGAGAACAAACTTGGAGAACTCACCCTTTCTGATTTTGATGCTTATTGTGTGGCTACAAGAATCAAGACTGTGCGGCACTGGCATAAGGATAGACTACAGACCAATCGAGTAAGATTGAGAGTCCGAAAGTCAACGTGTACATTTATGCTCAGTTGAGTTTTGACAAGGGTGTGAGACCATTCTACAGGGAAAGAACAGTCTTTTCAACAACCGGATACCTGCACCGGAAGAATGAAGTTGGTGGGCGCCCGGGTGGCTCAGTCGGTTGAGCGTCCGACTTCGGCTCAGGTCATGATCTTGCGGTTCGTGGGTTCCAGCCCCGCGTCGGGCTCTGCGCTGACAGTCAGAGCCTGGAGGCTGCTTCTGATTCTGGGTCTCCCCTTCTCTCTGCCCCTCCCCTGCTCATGTTCTGTCTCTCTGTCTCTCAATATTGAATAAACATTAAGAAATTTAAAAAAATGAAGTTGGATCCCCACCTCACACCACACACAAAAGTTAACTCAAAATGTATCATAGACTTAAATGCAAGAGCTAAAACTATGAACCTCTTAGAATAAAATGTAGGAATAAATCCTTGTGACCATAGGAATTAGGCATAGGACTCCAAAAGCACAGGGGCAAAAGAATAGATCAATGGGACGTCACCAAAATGTAAAACTTTGTGCCTCAAAGGACGCCAAGGAAGTGAAAAGACAGTCCAGAGAACGAGAGAAAAATTTTGTAAGTCCTGTATCTGATAAGGGACCCGTGTCCAGAATGGGTAGAGAACTCTTCCAACTCAATAGTAAACGACAAATAACACAATTTAATAATGGGCAAAGGATGTGAATAGGCATTCTTCCGAGGAGGACACGGAAATTACAATAAACACACGGAAAGATGCTCAACATCACTGGTCATCAAAACCACGAGAGCCTACCTCACCCCCAGCAGGATGACTAAGATAAAGAGGACGGGCAATCACAAGTGTTGGCGAGGCTGCAGGCACGAGTGTTTGTGAAATGGTGCCGTTCCTTTGGAAGACAGGGCTGTCTTTGTTGGGGTTTCAAAATGTTAAACACAGAGTTACATATGACCCAGGAATTCCCTCCTATGTATAAACGCCCAAGAGAATTGAAAGGATACATTTACACAAACACGTTGTTGTTGATAGCAGAGTTATTCATAAGAGCCAAGAAGTGGAGAACCCCAACGTTCATCGATGGAGAAATGGGTAAACAAAATACTATCTTCATACAATGGAATATTTGGCAATAAAAAGGAATGACCTCCCGGGGCACCTGGGTGGCTCAGTCGGATAAGCGTTCGACTTCAGCTCAGGTCATGATCTCACAGTTCGTGAGTTCGAGCCCCGCGAGAGGAGATAGCTCTTGGCCATCCGTGCAGAGTCCTGTGTGGGATCCTCTGTCCCCCTCTCTCTGCTCCTCGCTTGCATGTATGTGCTCTCTCTCTCTCTCTCTCTCAAAAATAAATAAATAAACGTTTCTTAAAAAGAGTGAATTTTATGGTGTGTGAGTTATATGTCCATAAATGAGCTAGTTAACAAGGAAGGGGGCTCAGTTTCTAGGTCACAGGAAATATAGGGACAGAAAAACCAGTTAAGTGACACTGTGAGAAAGAAAACAGATAAATCTGGGATGTGGACATTCGACAGGACAAACAGACTCAGTTTCTTTAATGAGTCAGTGACAGGAAAATAAATTTTCTAAAAAAGTAATGGGTTATAACAACCGAATGCCACATGTCAGGCCTTCCTTGGCTCCTAATTTGCACAAATCGCCTGGAACCTGATGTTGATAAGAATATCAGGAAGCTTCGATTATGCCCTGGGTAGCAGAGGATGCCATGAATGGCTGGTAATTTTAACAGGTGTTTGTATGAAAGCACGTCCATGTGTTTGGAGGAACTGGGTCAGGATGAAGAGACACGTCCAGGGCTGGCTTTAAATTAGCTTCAAGCAACAGCACCGAAATCATCGGAAGGGGTAGATAGAGCGGGCGTGGCAAAACCTCGGTAATTATTGAATCTGAAGGATGGCGTATGGAGATTTATCACACCCCTCTCTCTTGACTTGTGTGTGTTTTTGAAAATGTTCCTAATGAAAACCTTTTTTTAAAGATTTCTTTGGGATGCCTGGGTGGCTCCGTCCATTAAGCATCCGGCTTCTGGCTTCGGCTCAGGTCACGATCTCACGGTTTATGGGTTGGAGCCCTGCGTCGGGCTCTGTGCTGACAGCTCAGAGCCTGGAGCCTGCTTCGGATTCTGTGTCTCTCTCTCTCTCTGACCCTCCCCTGCTTGTGCTGTCTGTCTCTGTCTCTCAAAAAATAAATAAAAAAACATTTAAAAAATTAAAAAAAGATTTTTTATTAAAAATTTTTTTCAATATTTATTTATTTTTGAGAGACAGAGACAGAGAGGCGGAGGGACACAGGAGAGAGGGAGACACAGAATCCAAAGCAGGCTCCAGGCTCTGAGCTGTCAGCACAGAGCCCGATGCGGGGATCAAACCCGTGAACCATGAGATCATGACCTGAGCTGAAGGACGTTTAATCAACTGAGCCACCCAGGCGCCCTCTAGATTTTATTTTTAAGTAATCTCTACACTCGGGCTCAAATTCACGACCCAGAGATCAAGAGTCGCATATGCTACCGACTGAGCCAGCCAGGCGCCCCGAAAACCGTTTAAACGTATGTATCTGTATGTAAAACACCTGCTTGTGTGGACTCAGGCGAGCTGCTTCTCCGAAGCTGGGTTTGCACGTCTGGTAAAATAGGACCAGTGTCTGTCCCATTTTACAGATGAGGAGACTGAGGCTCAGCCTGTGGTTGTGGCGGCTGCAAGCTGCAGTTCTCACCTCTGGGGTGTGTGTGTGTGTGTGTGTGTGTGTGTGTGTGTGAGATCTCAGGGCCTCTCTGAGGCCAGCCTGAGGTCGTCCCCAGGTGGTCTGGGATGTCCTTCGAGCTGGCTGCTGCTCTGACACAGGCCCCTCAGTCCACTGTGCCCAGGTCGCCCTCTGCCCCCGACTCCAGATGTCTGGGAGCCAGGCTTGGCTCCCCAGGCAGCCGGACAATGGGCCCTTTGGAGGCCCAGCCAGGGCCTGGGCCTTGGCTGTGGGCTGTGGCTGAGGCCGCGACAGAAGGCCGCTTGTGGCTGGCCCCGGTGCTGCAGCCAGAAATAGGTCCTGCCGGGCGCGAGCTCCTGTGGGCCCGCCCTGGGCTCGGCCTGGGAACGCGGGTATTTGTGGAGCTAGGGGGGGAGACCCTCATCAGAAAAGTGGGACTATTCTGGGGCTTTGGGGAGGCGGGGAAGAAAACTGCCGCCCACCCTGGGCTTTCACCTTTAGCTCACGTCCTTAGTGCAGAGGCAGGAGCAGAGGCTCCTGAGTCCCCCCGGGTTTGAATCCTGGCTCCGTCGCAGCTAGTTGTGTGGCTGGTCACGTCCCTCTCCGAGCCTCGCTTTGCTCATCTGTATGATGGGGACAAGTCAGGATAAGTCCTTCACGGGGTTGTAAGGATTCCAGGGGACGCATGCCCACCACCTGGAACAGTCCGTGCTCCTAATGTACCTGTTACTAATCCACTTCCGCTACCCACCCCCCTCCCTGGGCCTTTCCCTCCTGCCGCGCTCCTGCCTGGCCTCAGGGTGGGCTCTGCAGGGCGTGGGAGGTGGTTTGGGCCACGTGTTCGCATCCTCACTGTTTGGAGAATGCTGGAAAAAGCTCGCCAGCCCCTGTGGCTGGGCAGTCCCCTCCCCTCCCCCGCCCCAGCCGGGTTTCCGGCTTACCCCAGGCCCTGGGCTCTGGACCACGGCGTCTCCTGACCTCGTCTTCCAGTCCTGCGCTGGGGCCCTGCAGGAGTTTTGCTCTGAGCTGGCAGTGGGAGGGATTTTGGGTGCCCTCTCTTTGCCCCAGGCTGGGTGATGGGGGCTGCTGACTAAGGATCTCCGCAAATTTAGGCCTGAGGATTGCAGGGACAGACCCAGGTTCAAATCCACATTAATATGGGCAGCAGGGGGCCCTTGGACAGTGAGAGATGGGAGTGAGCATCTAGTTCTGGAAGTCAGGGACCAGGTCTCTCCCCTCTCACCCCCTGTATGTCCTTGAAGCTATTTTTATGTGTTGCTGGAAACCAGAATTAGAGCCGGAGCCAAAAACACTGGGAGGTTTCCCGTGAGCGGCGGGTCTTGCCCAGGGGAGCACCGGCCACTCCCAGCAGGCTGGTGGAGCCGGTCCAGATGCTCCACCGTGTGGGAGGGGGAGCCTGGCCCCCTGGACCCCATGAGCCTGGAGGTCATTATCAGGAAGTCCTAGCTGGTTGGCATAAAGGGGAAGAATACGGATTTAAGAAGCTGCAACCTGGGTGTAATTGTCCTGGGGTCCCTATGGCCTGCGTGAAAATCCAGAATGGTCGTGAAGCTCAATACTCCGTTCATTCATTCATTCATTCACTCATTCATCTACTCACTCCTTGACCCATCACCGACCTCTTCACTTATCACATGTTTAACCAGGATCTTCCAGGGGCTGGTGGAGGCTCACCCACAAAACACGCAGAGCCCCGCACCCACGGAACATTGGCTCAAAACCCTCCCCTGGCTCCCGGGTGCCCAGCGGAGCCGGTGCAATCTTTACACGATGGCAAGTCGCAGGAACATTCCCCACTCACCTAGGCCTCATAAAAGAGAATCTTGACCTTGCCTGTTCAGCTCGCCTCTCTGCTCTCTGCAGAGAGAGCTCTACCCTTCCGAGTCTGGTTGCAGCGAGAGGGAGAGGCGGGAGGGCAGAGCAGGGGGGAAGGGGAGGGGCGTGCGCTCCCTGCGGGGGTGGGGGGGCATCTCTGGGCTGTTCTCTACTAGGGGCTCTGTGAAGTAGGGGGAACAGAAAGGGAACAGAGAAGTCCCTGAGGCCGAGTAGAGCTGCATAAAGAACCGAGTGAACAGAGGGAGGCCACATGGAGGGGGGGGGCTGCTGCGAGTGAGGGGTTTTCTGGAGTAAAACATGCTATGGGATCCCTGGAGGAAGAGGTGACAGGACTGAGCAGTGTGGCTGGGGGGTAGAAGTTGGATCCCCCTTCATATTCTTTGCAAGACAAAAAATACTGGAACCTTCCACAAATAATACGTGGCTGGTGTCTGGAGCTTCTTTGCATGAGACTCTGTGGGGCCGGGGCCACTTGGGTCCCAGGAGCTACACGGGTTATATTTATATTTTGTCTGATCTGATCAGCCTACTGTCTTCGCTCGGCGGCTCATCTCTTCACGCTTTCCCTCCCCCAGCTCCTCATCCAAACCCCACCCTGGAGCCGGATCTACTTCCTTGCTGTCCCCTCTGCCTTGGGGGGACGTGTGCGGAGCCTGCGTTCACCCCCACGCCGGGGCTCTCTTGAAGTATTTGGCCTCCTGAGCTCTCTGCTCCCCTGCCTTGGTCACCAGAGTGACTATTTCCTCCTTGCTTCCTACAGTGGGAGGATTTTTTTGTGCAGTCTTAGAAGAATAAAAAATTAGCGTGCAGGTGAGTCTTACCCGGCTGTTTACAATACCCAGATAAATAACCAGAATATGCAGGGAAAATGATGCTGCCTGGTCACTTTGTCTTTCTGGATCACAATAAAGCACAGTAATTAATTCCTTAAAAATGCCCACTGGAGGGGCGCCTGGGGGGCTCCGTGGGTTAAGCGTCCAACTTCGGTTCAGGTCATGATCTCACAGTCTGTGGGTTCGAACTCCCGTGTCGGGCTCTGTGCTGACAGCTCAGAGCCTGGAGCCTGCTTCCGATTCTGTGTCTCCCTCTCTCTATGCCCCTCCCCCGCTCACTCTCTGTCTCTCTGTCTCAACATAAAATAAAGACATAAAAAAAGAAACCTACTGGACCCTTATTACGTCCCAGATACTCGATTGGTTGCTAGAGATAGAAACGTATATGATGGAACTCAAATTCAGAATCCAGACCCTAACCCAACGTCAATCCCAACCCAACCCTAATCCTGACCCCAACAGTAGCCCTAGTTCTAACTCCAACCCAATCCTAGCCCAAACCCTGTACCAACAACTCTACCCTTAACCAAAACCCAACCCGAACACTAATTCTTCTTTAAAATTAAAAAAATGTTTATTTATTTTGGAGAGAGAGGGAAAGAGAGCACAAGCAAGGGAGGGGCAGAGAGAGAGGGAGACACAGAATCTGAAGCAGGCTCCAGACTCCGAGCTACAGCACAGGACCTGACGCAGGGCTGGAGCCCACAAGCCGTGAGATCATGACCTGAGCAGAAGCCAGATGCTCAACTGAATGAGCCCCCCAGGTGCCCCCCGAACCCTAATGCTAACCTTTGTGTTAAACATCTTTCCATAAATGTGTCTCCTTTTCTGTGGTAGTCAGTGGAGTGTGCTGAGTAATAATGAAACTCATCTGATTCTGAATCATCTAGTGCCTTCCGACTGGAAAAGGCAGAAGGGAGGGGCGCCTGGGTGGCTCAGTCGGTTAAGTGTCCAGCTTCGGCTCAGGTCATGATCTCACGGTTTGTGGGTTCTAGCCCCGCATCAGGCTCTGTGCTGACAGCTAGCTCAGAGCCTGGAGCCTGTTTCAGATTCTGTGTCTCCCTCTCTCTGATCCTTTCCTGCTCGCGCTGTCTCTCTCTGTCTCTCAAAAATAAATTAAAAAAAAAAAAAAAGAAAGAAAAAGAAAAGGCAGAAGGGAGGTGAGACCGGGTTGAACACCAGCTGAATCTAGGGGGTGACTTTGAAAAACAAGGTATGTTTTAATGTAAATCCCCATGGATTTATGTTGTGTCGCCCAGGACCCTGCCTGACCAAGCCAGCACCTGCTGACTCCTCCTCCCCTCCCCCTTCTCCCCTACTCCTGCAACCCCCTCCCGCCAGTGGCTGGCCTCTGGGCCACAGAGACCTTCTTCAGTGAATGCCTCCGCTCCCTCTTGCCTCAAGGCACCACACACTGTTCCCTTTGCCTGAAATACCTTTCCTCCCTCCTCATCAGGCTGACTCTTGTTCAGTCCTTGGGTGCCTCTGAAATGTCACTTCCTCAGGGAGGCCTGCCCTGCCTGCTCTCTCCCCCAGACTCGTATTTATTGCCTTCATGCTCCAGGCTCCTGGGCCTTTTTGTTTTTTCAGGGCATTTATGGATATTTGTGGCCACGTGTTTATTTGCATGTTTATTTCTTTAATGTCTGTCTCCCCAGCCAGACAGTGACCTCTTTCAGGGCAGGGACTGTGTTTTGTTCCCAGCTCATAGCCCTGGGACCCAGCATAGCACCTGGCACACAGCACACCTACAGGAAAGCTTCGTTGAACAAACGAAGGAATGAATGCGTGCGTGCATTTCCCACTTCTTCGTAAGAGAAAGAAAGATTCCTGCTAATCGAAGCTCCTGGCTCGGGAGGTTTGTCCTACGCCCTGAGCCGAGCCTGGGGAAGCCAGGAGAGAGGGGCTGGGTCTCTCCCAGGGTCCTTGGCCATCCACTTCTTCTGTCGGACTCTTCCAGGCTCCCTTGGAAACAGAGGATTTTTTTTGTTTTTTGAGAATCCATTTCCTCATTTCAGATTCTCCACCACGCTGAACGGGAGGTCGGCAGGTATCACCCTCACTGTTTTACAAGATGCTTTTGCCCAGAGAGGTAAAAACACTTGTGTGGGTCACCGGTTGGTCGGCCACCTTGCCAAAATCGTTTCTGGCCCCCAGCCCTTGGCAATGATCCTTCCTTTCTTTCTGCAGATCCCCCCGCGTCCCCCCCCGCCCCCCCCGATCTGGAGGTGCTCAGCTCTGTGCCAGCCTCCAGGGACCTGGCAGGCTGGCTGCTGCCAAGAGGACCCTGACAGACCCCAGGCTCATCTTCCCAGTTGTTGATAGGCACCTTGGAGCCACTGTTGGAACCAGCCTTGGGCAAACGAGTCAGACGTCAGCCCCCCAGGAGCCCCAAAATGAGAGGGTGGATTTTCACACCCAAATGGAGTCTTCCTTTCTGGAGGCTCAGGAGAAGGACCTCACTCATAAGGGTCACTGCTGCGCACCGAGCACACACACCGGTGCGGGGCTGGGCGAACTGCTCGTGATCTCTGTCCAGGCTTACAATCACTCACCTGACCAGAAAGGTTCGGTCACTTGCGCAAGGCACACAGCTAGCTAGCTAAGTGTTGCTGGTAGGATCTGAACCCGGATCTGTTGAAGTATAGACTCTTAACCTTATACTTCAAGGCAAAGAAAACCCCAGGGGTGCCGAGGAGACGCTGGACAGACGTTACCAAAACTGCGCCGCACAGATAACCCCACAGATAACCCCGGGTGGGCGCCCTGCGCACGTAGGACCTCCAGGGTCCTGGCTAGCGTGACCCAGGCCCCGCCCTCATCTCCCGGAGCCTCGGCCCCGCCCCTCGGCCCCGCCCCTCGCCCCGCCCCGCCCGCTCCGGAGGCGCTCCGCTCCGCCCCCGCGGGCAGCCCGGGCTTCCTATTGGCCGCCGTTTCCATGGTTACGCGGGGCCGGTGGAGCTGCAGACTTCCCGACACGTGTCCCCCGGAGCCGCCCGGAATTTGACAGGGGACCATGTGCACGGTAGCGCGGGAGCCAGACAAAGGGCCGGGGGAGGCGGGGAACGAAGCCGGCGGAGAGGCCGGGCAGCCGGGCAGCGATGAGCCCGGTGCTTCTCCCGCGAGCAGGAGCCCCTCCCCGCCCCCCCCTGCTTTTCTGTATTTTGAAGGAAAGAAAAAATAAAAACGAATTGCTGTGGAAAGCGCAGAGGGAGAGGTGTCCAGCCAGTCCCACCTGCTCTCCCTCCTCCAGGGAAAACGGGGTACGCAGGCATCGTTTCCGCCCTGAGAGCCCACAGTGTCATTCCTCATGCCGCCGGGCCCAGGGCTTGTCACCCCTCCTTGACCTGAGCCCTTGAGGTTTAAATCCTCTTTCTCTGGCTTGTTTAGGAAGCGAGAGCTTAACAGTGTGGTTGTTTTGATGCTTGAGAAATGCGACCCAAGGAATTGTGGGGGATCTTGCCGGGGGCGGGGGGGGGGGCTTCACTCCAATAGCGACCACGTAAGGACACTTCTCCCACAGTTCTTCCCTGGGTCCCTGGGCTCTGTGCCCAGCGAGGGCCTGGGCTGGGCCGCTCAGGTCAGGACAGTAGACAGACTTCTGTCCCCATATATTTGTTGTCCTGTGGCCTCTTGTGGTTGATGGCATTGCTATCTTCCGGGTCCCCAAGGCGGATGCCCGTAAGGGCCCCTCTCCCAGCCCCCACGCCATCACCAGTTGAACCTACGACTGGCGTGCTGCGTCACCGCAAACTTGATGCCTGGGAACAACGCAAATCCACTCTCTCACAGTTTTCATGGGTCAGAAGTCTCCCTGGGTTCAGTCCGAGGCGGCGGTGGGCAGGGCTGTGTCCCTTCTGGGGCTGTAGGGGAAGAATCATTCCGTTGGATTTCCAGGTGTCTCGAGGCTGCCCACGTTGCTTTGCTTTCAGCTGCAAAACCAGGAGTGGCCAACCGAGTCTTGCCTCATCATTCTTGACACCAACCCTTCTTCCCTCTTCCGTACTAATGTTTAGGATTACCACCGCCACCGGATAATCCGGAAGAGTCTCTCCATCCCAAAGTTAGCTGATTAGCCATCTTAATTCCGTCAGCAACCTTCATTCACCCTGCGGGTGACATGAAATATTCTCATGTTTGGGGATTAGGATGTGGACATCTTTGGGGACATTATGCTGCCAGCACTGGACAGTTTCACCTCGGAAGTCTCTCTGCGGTCCTGCTCTCCGTTCCTCCTGCTGTTCCCGTCCTGCCTGCCAGCAAGATGCCCACAGTCGTAGCCTCCTGTCTACCGGCTCGTCTCTCTCACCCGAGTTCATAGCCTCCAGGGCGGATGCTCTGAAGTACAGACGCTGCCACTTCCATGGCCCTGGTCACCTGCAGGTGAGAGTCCGAACTCTGTACTTGAGCACAACACAGGCCCTCAACCTGCCCCACCCCCATCCTGGCCCCACAGAATCACTTCCGGTGCTCCTTGTAGCCCCCGGTATTGGACACCTCCTGGGCTTTGCCTGTGTGGTTTCAGCTCTCTGGACCATCCACCCATCTTCATTCATCTCCTCTAGGAAGCCTTCCCTGACCTTTAGGTCCAGTTCAAGGTCTCTTTAAAAAAAATTTTTTTTAAATGTGTTTTCATTTTTGAGAGACAGGGAGTGCATGTGAGCAGGGGAGGGGCAGAGAGAGAGGGAGACACAGAATCCAAAGCGGGCTTCAGGCTCTGAGCCGTCAGCACAGAGCCCGACTTGGGGTGAGATGGTGACCTGGGCTGAAGTTGGACGCTTACGGGCTGAGCCACCCAGGTGCCCTCAGGGTCCCTTTATTGTCCTTCCCTGGAAGCTGAATGTGCTTGTCCTTGACCACCTTGGCTCAAGACACCTGTGTCTGCCTCCCCACGTACCCCCACCACAAGCCCTCAAAGGTGGCATCTGGCTAGCTACTTTGGCCACACTGCCCAACATGGGATTGCCCAGTGATTTGGGCCAGGGGTTGGTAAGAAGACCATCTAGGCCATTCTGGAAGCAAAGGGAAAAGCTGGATAGAAAAGCCCTTTCCCTATGGTGCACAAGGCCCTCGCCCGGCCGCTGGCAGGTGGAATGGAATAATAATAACAGAAACAACCATGGCGGCCAAGGCTGAATCCACTCCACGCCCGGCTTTTGCTCCGCGCTGTACCACCACCTGGGAACCGATGCCCACAAGCCTTGGGGGATACCAACCATCATCTGCACCCTCATTTTATAGACGAAGATCCTCAGGCTCTCGAGGTTAACCATGGGCGGGCTTCCAGAGACACCCGGAAGCAGGAGGGGACCCTGGCTTCCGTGTGGACAGGCGGTGGTCATCTGTGCCTTCCCGCATTGAGTGGAGGCGCAGCCCCTCCCAGGGCAGGGGGCTGTGGCTGGCCTCGTTTGGGGGGGGCGGTTGGCTGGCCCCTCGGAAGCAGCTTTCGGGATGTACTGCCCTAGAGCCTCATCTTTCCTCTCCCTTCCGGTTTCCTCTTCCTTTCTGCTTGTCAGCCTGTTATCATCTCCCTGCCCCATCCTGTCCCTCCAGGATGTGTCAGCAGGAGGTTCATTTTCAAAAGTAAAGGACGGGGGAGGGGGGGGGTTTGCCTTCACCAGCGACAGAGCGTCTGTTGGGGGAGATGAGAAAGTTCTGGACCCGATGGTGATGTCGGCCTTACAGTGGTTTGAATGTACTTGATGCCCTGAGCTGTACGCTTAAAAGTGGCTAAAATGTTAACTTCTATGGGGCGTGTATTTGATGACGATAAAGGACGTTTGCTGACTTTTTGATCAGCTGCACGTTGCACCTAGATGTTTCTCAAGGCTCCCAGGGGCCGGCCCACGTGCATCCCCATTTCTTGGTGGAAACAAGGTCCAGGAGGGAGGCAGCCACACCCCTTGCAGATGGGGGTGGAGACCGAGGCCTGGAGCGGGAAGGTGATGACTCTGTGTTTCAACCCGATAAACCTCTAGGGCGAAGGTGCAGCGTGGCCAGTGTTAGGTGCTTGGGCTCAAACCGGGTTCTGCTCCTGACTGTTGCACAGCCTTGGGCTTCCGTTGCTGGCTCGCCTCTTCAGACAAGACAACTGAGGACAATGAGAGTGTCCCCTCCCATCCAGTGACAGCACTTGGCGAGGTGATATTGGAAGGATTTAGCGTGGTACCTTGGCCACCATCAAAAATCAAATTCGCTCCAGAATCTGCTGATGCGCCCTCTCGGTGCTACAGTGGACAGTGGACATCCTCTTCAGCCTCGACATTGACTTTCTCTGTGACCCTGGGGCAGTCCCCGCCCCTCCCCAGGCTTCAGGTTTCCTTCTGTGAAGTTGGGAGATGGGGGAGGTCTGCAGAGCTCTTTCTAGTTCAGGTTTTCTGGGGCTTCACCCGTAGTCTGGAAACTTCCATAACCAGAACCATTCCGGCAGAACGGCTGGGCAGGTCTCCGGTTCCACCTTTGTCCTCTGACCTTCTCAGGAGCATTTCACCCCCACGCAAGAGAGAGAAGAGGAGGAAGGCGATAGAGTTCTTGTGTTTGCCCTACGCCCAGGCTGGGGACAGACAGAACCATCAGTAGGAGGGTGTGAATGCTGTCCCGTTCCTGCCATTGGCTGGAGCACAGGTCTGCCCCCACCGCGCCCCCTCCATGTCAGTTTCAGGGTCTCAGGGACAGGCTTCATTTTCCCTCTATCTTCCATCATCTCCGCAGGGTTGGACAGAGGAGGCTCCCTGGAAATCCCGCAGTCCTGGCGGACATCCTGGATGTTGGGGGCGAGAAATGAAGAAGGATGGGGGTTCCAAGCCACACGCCCTAGAGGAAGAACGTGCGTGGGGCAAGGCTGGTGGGCCCGAGCCCCTGGGGGGCTCCGGGAGATGCCAAGGGTCGAGAGCAGGGCGCCGGGCAGAAGAGTGTTTGGTAAAGGGGAGCCGGGCCCTGTGGTCAGCATTATTACTAATGAATCCTGGATTTAAAACCTTAATGGGACATTCATATGTGGTGGGTGTGGGAGGATCAGCATTTGGAAAAATCCGTCCATTGTACTAATAACTTAAAAATCAAGGTGGCTCATATTGAGTGATCACCGAATTTAAAGCACGATGCTGGGCACGGATGGTCAGATTTTGTTTTCATCTGAGCACCAAGTAGGAAGCTTGGGCTCATAGTATAGATGGAGACACTGAGGCTCGAGGAAGCTGTGCGTAGGGTCTGGTAAGGTGGGGGAGTGGTGCCCCCTCGCAGAGATTGAGAAGGGCGTGTGCAGGGGGACTGGGGAAGGGCGGGCATTAGGCTGGGGAGTGAGCATGGGGGGGGGTGGCTGCCAGGCCACAGGTGTGCAGGCTCGTCTGGGGGGGTGTCCAGTCCAGCAGGGCCGGGGCTCTGAGGTGGGACCAGGGATGGAGAAGAATCATAAACTGCGTGGAGGAGAATCCACACTGAACAGACCCCCCTACAGCCCTGATTAGGAGTCAGTACGGGTGGACTCTGAGAGGACCCTAAATCCTCCGGGAAAAGATCTAAATTCAGCTCCCACACGAGAAAAGGAGCCCCCTTCTCTTCCATCTCCTCCAACCCCCTTCTGGAGGTGAAATTGACAATGAAAAAAATGTGGGCGGTATTCAGAAAATCTCTCATCCATCCGTCCATCCGTCCATCCGTCCATCCTCTACCAAACAGTGCTCCGTATCAGGCACTGTTGTAGGCACTAGGATTCAGCAGTGGGGAAAAAAGGACAAAAGTCTACCATCATGGAGCTTAGATTCTAGTGGGGGGAGGGGGACGTAAGCAAGGATTACACTTACACCTGGTAGGTGCTAAGGAGAAAAACAAAAGGGGGGGAGGGCTGGAGGTGACATTTCAGTAGAGCCTTCGAGGGAGGAAGGTTAAGGGCGAATCACGTATCTACCTGGATGAAGAGCATCCAGCAGAGGGGAGAGTAAGTGCAAAGGCTCCTGGGGGACAGCAAGGTGGCCTCTGTGGCCAGAGTGGGGGGTGAGCAATGACTTCAAGGAGGCTGAGGATAGAGGTCTGTGTGGGGGGGTGCCCATCAGCCACTTGGGGACTTTAGCTTTCTCCAGGAGAGAGGTGGGGAGCCCCTGGAGGATTTTGAGCAGAACATAATCTGATTTACATTTTAACCCCCGGCCCCCCCCCCCCCCAGCTGCTGAGCTGGGAGGACTGAGGACCGAGGACACAGGGGGAAGGTGGCATCTGGCATGTACGGGTGGTGGCCAGCAGATGAGAACAAACTGGGTCTGGGGTTGATTTGGAAGGTGGAGGGGCCGACAGCAGCTGACCCTTTGGCTGGGGGCCTTCGAGAAAAGGCGGAGTCGGGAGCGACTTCAGAGGCTGTGGCCAGGGTCACTTGCTGGAGAGGGAACCACCGACTCAGGAGAGACAACAGGTTTTGGGGGGAAGAAGAGACGTTTGAAGTGACCTCGGAAATGCCCACTGGCCAGGTGGCCCCTGGCGGGATGAGCCTGCGTCCCTCAGGGAGGCCTGGGTGGGGGTGTGACGTGGGCCCCGGGGGCATAAAGGGGCGAGACTGGCCGAGGCCAAGTGGAAGTGAGGGCGGAAGGAGGGGCCCGTGTGAGCGTCTCAGGACCGCAGGAGCAAGAACCGCAAGGCGAGCGGCGAACATAGGAAAAACAGAAATGTATCTGCCACCGGCCGCAAGCAGACAAGTCTGAGGTCGGGGTCCCAGCAGGCTGCGCTTCTCTGAGACTCTGGCTGGCGCCCTCCCTTGCCTCTCCCGGGCTTCCGCTGGGGGCCGCCATCTTTGGTTCGCCTCTGGAGTCACCCGGTGTTCTCCGGATGGGAGATGGGGCTCTGTTCTCCTCTTGTAAATAAGGACACTGGTCGTACTGGACAAGGACCCGTCCTGCTCACGTAGGACCTCATCCCAACTACTCACATCTGCAAAGACCCTATTTCCAAATAGGTTCACAGTCTGAAGTACTGGGGACAGGACCTCAGTATTCCTTCCTTCCGTCTTTCCTCCCCCCTCCCTCCTCTCCCTCCTCCCCTCCCTTTCTTCTTTCCTCCTTCCTTCCTTCTTTCCTCCCTCTCTCTTCCCTTCCTTCCTCTTTCCTTCCTTCCTTTCTTGCTTCCTTCTTTCCTTCCTTCCTTCCTTTCTGGGAGAGAGGGAGAGAGGCAGAGAGAGAGAGAGAGAGAGAGAGAACCTTAAGCAGGCTCCATACTCAGCACAGATCCCAATGTGGGGCTTGATCCCACAACCCTGGGGTCATGACCTGAGCCCAAATCAAGAGTCAGACGCTCCCCAACTGAGCCACCCAGGCATCCCTTCAATATACCTTAAAATATTTTTTTATTAAATTTTTTCTTAGATGATATTTTTTAAAATGTTTATTTATTTGAGAGAGAGGGAAAGAGAGAGGACAAAGTAGGGGCAGGGAGAGAGAGGGAGAAAGAGAATCCCAAGCAGGCTCCTTGCTGTCAGCACAGAGCCCGACTCCGGCCTCGATCTCACAACCTTGAGATCAAAACTGTGAGATCATGACCTGAGCCGAAATCAAGGGTCGGATGCCTAACCGATAGAGCCACCCAGGCGTCCTGTGGATGATCTTTTGAAAACGTGGTGGAAAAATACGCAAGACGTAAAATTTACCATTTTAATCCTTTTTAAGTGTACAGTTCCATGGCATTGAATACAGTCATATTTCTATGCAGTCATCACCACGTCCACTCACAGAACTGTTTCATTTTGCAAAACGAATCTGTACCCGTTAAACACTACCTCCCCCATTCAACATTTCCCTCCCTCTTTTCCAGCCCCCAGCACCACCATGCTGTTGTCCGTCTCTGTGAATCTGACTACCCTAGGTTTCCTCAGACAAGAGAAATCATACCCATTGATCCTTTTGCAACGCGCTTATTTTATTTCACTTAGCGGAACGTCCGCCAGGTTCGGCCATATTGTAGCAGGCATCGAATCTCCTTCCTTTCGAAGGCTGAAGAGTATTCCTCAAAGTATCTTCTTGGAGGATGCAGTTCTATCCATCACCAGGGCCAGGAGACTCAGAGTCGGTCAACATTAAGAGGCCACAGAAACGTCCTGGTGGCTCAGTCGGTTAAGCATCTGACTTCGGTTCAGGTCACGATCTCACAGGTTTGCAGGTTCAAGTCCCGCATCAGGCTCTGTGCCGACAGCTTCGGATTCCGTGTCTCCCTCTCTCTCTGCCCCTTCCCAGCTCGCATGCTGTGTCTCTCTTTCTCAAAGATAAATAAACATTAAAAAAAAAAAAAAAAGAGGCCACAGACACGAGGAGGAGCCACAAAGAAAGCTGAGGAAGAGTAGCGGGCCAGCGGGAGGAGCATCGGGAGGATGTGCCCTCGATATCGAGGAGGGAGTGAAGGTCCATGCCAGGGCCGGTTCGGGTCAACCCCGAGGAGGGCGAGTTAGCCCCGGAGGCCTCACTGTGAGGAGCGACGTCCAGGGGCTGAAGGAAGGGGTGAAGCCTGTTTGGAGAAGGTTCTGGGAGACCGGGGTGAGTAGGAGCAGCTGCGGGAGGCTCTCCTTTGATACACTTTGTCAGAAAGGGAGCAGGGAAACGGGGTGACAGCCCGAGAGAGACGTGCAGTCTGAGAGTGTGAAAATGAGGGCAGCGACGGCTCATTTGTACGCCAGCGAGAATGGTCCAGCGGGGAGCGGGCGCCTGATGACGGAGGGCACGGAGAGGGGGGCTGGGGCATGGCCTCGAGGGCCGGGGACGAAGTCTGGGGCAGGGTAGGCCTCTCTAGAAGGAGGAGGGGGCAGTGGGGTGGGGGACGGCCGCTGGGGGCAGTCCCTGGATCTTCTCTTTATTGTTTCTGACCCCCTGAAATAGGTGGGTCATCAGGGGAGGGAGTCAGGGGAGCCAGCTGCTGGCTTCAGGGGGTGACGAGGCACAGGGTGGGGACCTGGGGGGGCGAGAGGGAGGAGCAGCTGCCCTTCGCCGCAGACTGACTCTCGCCAGGCGCCCCCGAAGGGTGTCTCCCACGTGCGCTCATCAGATTTTCCAACAACTCTACGTGATGTGTATTTTTATTTTCCATTGTACAGACGTGGAAACTTTAAGGCCGAGGAAGGTGGTGGTGTTTTCCTTAGATCACGTAACCCCTAAGTCTGACCTTGAAGCCTGGTTAACTACACAGACCTCTCCAACTCCCAAATGAAGCCTGGGGACGATTTTGTCCATTATTAGTATTTTTTGTTTATTTATTTACTTATTTTTGAGAGACGGAGCATGAGCAGGGGAGGGGCAGAGAGAGAGGGAGAGAGAGAATCCCCAACAGGGTCTGCACTGTCAGCCCAGAGCTAGACGCGGGACTCAAATCCAGGAATCATGAGATCATGACCTGGACCTAGATCAAGAGTTGGATGCATAATTGACTGAGCAACATAGGTGCCCCTGTTTGTCAATTATTACATTATACCCCCACCCCTGTAAAAGAGCCAAATGTTTATTTTAGAAAATTTGAAAAATTATAAGTCACATAAATAAGGAAAAAATGTAAATACCTTTAATTTCACCTCCCAGAAATAATTTAAAAATAATTTTTTTAATGTTTATTTTTGAGAGAGAGAGGGAAAATGAGCAGGGATGGGGGAGGGGCAGAGAGAGAGGAGAGACACAGAACTCGAAGCAGGCTCCAGACTCCAAGCTGTTAGCACAGAGCCTGATGCAGGGCTCAATCTCATGAACCATGAGATCATGACCTGAGCTGAAGTCCGACGCTCAACCAACTGAGCCACCCAGGTGTCCCTCACCACCCAGAAATAATTACTGTT
This sequence comes from Mungos mungo, assembly GCA_004023785.1. Lineage (NCBI taxonomy): Eukaryota > Metazoa > Chordata > Mammalia > Carnivora > Herpestidae > Mungos > Mungos mungo. Next base: position 18,364 of record PISW01007076.1, read on the forward strand.
CAAATGTGATGCTCTCTTTGCAGTATTTTTTTCAATGTATGTTAACTGTGGCAGATTTACTATGTTCAGCAAGTCCTATTTCCTTTCTCTTCCTGGTACCTGGCTAGACTACATTTCCCAGCAGCCTCTGCAGGTCGGGTGGCATGTGATAGAGTTTGACCAATGGAATGTGGGAGGAAGTGACATTACTCATTTCTGGGTCAGGCCCATAAAATCTTCTGATCCTCCATGCTCTCTCTCTCCTCCTGCAGCTCAGGGGTGGGAAGGACTCAGTGAAGGGCTCCAAGACCCTAGGGGGCATCCAAGCTGATAGTTGGGATGTACCTGGGTTCCTGAATGACCTGATAGAGCAGACACCTCCCTCCCCATGATAGCTTCATGAAGAGGAAATAGGCCTTTATTGTGTTGAGTCATTGAACTGTGGGAGTTGTTTGTGAAAGCAGACAGCCTGGTGCAGTAACATTACGTAAACATTGGAGTCATATTGTCATAAGCTTTTAGGCTTATTATTACTACTACCACTACTTGGCATTTATCATTACCTTCTCCGCTATTATTAAACAATCTTAGCATGATTTTATTTTATTTATTTTTAAATGTTTATTTATTTATTTTGAGAGAGTGAGAGTGGGCCTCAGCCTTCATGCATGAGCCGGGGAGGGTCAGAAGGAGAGAGAGGGAGAGAGGATTCCAAGCAGGCTCCATGCTGTCAGTGCAGAGCCCAACGTGGGGCTCGAACCCATGAACCATGAGATCGTGACCCAAGCCAAAATCAAGAGTTGGGTGCTTAACCGACTGAGCCACCCAGGCGCCCCTCTTAGGTGCCCCTCTTAGCATGATTTAATGGTAGTTTATCAAAATTACATACTTGCCCGGTGCCATATGGTTAGATATTTAGGTTGCTTCCGACGTTTTGCTTTCAAAAGTCTTGCTCCAGCAAACTCTCTCGTGGTGAATCAGGTCACTCCGTCTGGAGATGCGCCAGTTCCCCCCACCTCAGTTTCCTGCCTCTCAGCCTGTCCTCCCCCCCGTGCTTCAAGAGGTGCCCCAATTCCACAGAGACTATTTGTGAAAATGAATGTAGTGGGGTGACGTGTATGTTCTTGGACCCAGGTGTGGGAGAAACCTCGATTTTCCTCTAAGTGATCTCGTCGTGCCCTTGCGCCCCCCTTCCTGCCAGTGTCACGGTGGTGGGGGCCACAAAACTGCAAGTCAGCAATGATCTGGTCAATTCAAAGCCCCAACACCTCGTAAGGCTGGTTCCTCTGCACGCGGGGTGTCTCTCTTCCATCTCCTTCCGCAGGCAGTGTCTGGCCGTGTGGAGCAGCTTGCATGGACTCAAGGGGTTGGGAAGGAGTGACTCTCCCACTTGCTGTCCCTGTACTTGTGGCGGCCCGGGGTGCCCTGCTCTCTGGGCATCGCGTGTGCATTCGCTGATGTTGACTGTGGACTTCGCTTTGCGCCAAACTTCTCGTGTCGGAGTCAAGCGTCTTCCCGTCTGTTGGTTGGCTAGGGAGACATAACCAAACGCCCGAGCCGGGTGGCTCAGCACAACAGAAATCGGTGATACTTCTAGAGTCTAGAAGTCTGAGACCAAGCTACTGCCAGTGTGGCCCTTCCTCCCAAGGCCCTGGTAGAGGGGTCCTTCCTCGCCTCCAGCTTCTGGTGGCCCCAGGCTTGTAGGTGTGCAACTCCCATCTCTGCCTGCATCCTCTCTTCTTATAACGGTTTTTTTTTTTAGTTTATGTATTTATTTTGAGAGAGAGAGAGAGAGAGAGAGCGTGAATGGGGGAGGGGCAGAGAGAGAGGGAGAGAGAGAATCCCAATCCGGCTCCGCGCCCTCAGCACAGAGACTGACGTGGGGCTCCATGTCACGGACTGTGAGATCCTGACCTGAGCCGAAACGAAGGGTCAGATGCTTAATCACCTGAGCCCCCCAGGCGCCCCTGGCCTCTTCTTACAAGGACACTGGGCATATGGAATTCAAGCCCGCACCGATAACCTCATCTTACCTGGATTATGTCTGAAGGCTATCTCCAAATAAGGTCTCATAGGCAGGGGTGGGATGGTTAGGATTCAACATATCTTTTGGGGGGGGATATAATTTAATCCATAACGGATCTTTCCAGATCCTGGGCTTCCTCCATTCAGCTGCGGGGACAGTCTCTGTGACCCTGTCCTCAGTCCCACTGCCTGGGGACCTGTAGGCATTTCCACTCTGCCGCAGCCATATCATGTGGGGTGCCATGTCACGGCCAACGTGGACAAACCCTGGGGGGCCCAGGCACCGTCTTGGATGTCCCCACATCCTCTAAACCTGCCTGAATCATCCCACTGCTCCGGGACCCTTAGGTCTAGCCTTCCTCCTCTCTCTCTCCTCCTGCCCTGACAGGGTCTGCCACACCCCTGCCTGGGGGACTCCCCTCATGTCCGAGTCCCCTTCTTCCCTTCTCTGTGCTTCAGCTGTTACCCACCATCTCCCTTCATGGGGCAAAAGCCTCATGGTTTAAGTTTCATGGTGGTGGCGATGCTAGAGAGGGTGAAAAAAATATTGAATTAGCAAAAGAGAGAATACAGCAGGAAACGTTTCAAAGATTCTACGCCTGTTAAAATGTCTTTGATGTTAAAGCCCTATTTGCCTTGACCTTTGAAAGTCTAAACAGATGGCAAACCCTGATCTCTCTTTATCCGCTGGCCTATTTCTTCTGCCCCCCCATCCATTCCCTCGAGGCCCCCTGGCCCTTGCTTTCTTTTGCTGGGACTCTTTCCTCTCCCCTCATTGCTGGGACAAGTCCTACTCATGCACTGGGTCGCAGATTCATTGGGGAGGCTGTCCCCGATGCCCCCAACACGCTCACCCCCTCACTAACGTGCTGCTTGCACCCACCAATCTTGTCACTATGTGTGTCACATCTGTGACCCTCAGCGGCCACTGGCCCGGGGGGACAGGAGCCACACCTATATTGTTCCTTTCTATGTCCCCTCTGTTGGCACTTGGTAGGAACTCATTAAATGCCGAATGAAAGAATAAAAGCCGGAGTAAGTGACACAGCGTGTGGTCTTGGGTTGACCTATGAACTTGCCGACAAAAATCACAGCTGCACGGGATTGAAGCCTTCCCGAGCTCTGCTCTTTGGGGGGGACCACCATCGCTGGGCAATGACCCACTCCTGTGCTGGGGCGGGGAGATTTCAGATGGTCTGTAATTTCCTGGGACTTCCCTCCTCCCGCTTCAGTCGGCCACCTCCCCTCCAGGGCCCGGACTGACTCCAAGATGGGCGAGTCGGCCTGTGTGTGCTGCTATCGCCCATGTGGCTTAGCTGATTTCTCCATTTTCCACTCGTTCTCCAGTTTCCCCACCCACTGGTGAGTTACCGTCATGCATTTGGTCTTCGGTTTTCGAGCAGCTTGGAGCTTGGCCGCTATTTGAGCCAATGCAGAGTAACTGTTAAAAGCAACACATTTTAACGGCATCAAACCATTCCCAGCATGGGCCTGGTACACAGTAGGTGCTCAATAAATGCTGTGGGATCATGGGAAACAGATTGGAGTTGGAGTCACAGTTCTGCCACTTATTGGCTTTGAGACAGTGGGCAAGTTACTTTATACTCTGAACCTCAATCTCCTCATCTATAAACTGGGGCGACCATGTACCCATCTGACCAGGTTCACTGACGATGGAGGCAAAGGGTTTGCTTGGAGGGGGCTGGGCCCGCGTGAGGGTTCACAGCAGTCAGAGCTGACGGTGGTGGGATCCTCCCAGTGGTGTCCTCTCTTCTCTTCCAGGCTGTTCTAAGCATCTCTTTCATGGCTTCCCCGCCTCCAGTTTCCCTCCAGCCGTCCTGTCCCTCACCCTAGGGTTCATCCGTGTTCTTCTCTGTGGTCCCTTTGCTGCCTGCTCAAAGCCCTGTAGGGGCTCCTTATCGCTTCTAGAGTGACATCCTGGTCCCTCCCTGCACACCCGGAGCCCTCCGAGGTCATCGGTGGTTCCAGCCTCGCCTCTACCACACTCCTGTTCTTCTGCCCAATGTGTCCCTTGCTGTTTCTGCCCCCAGTCCCCCAGAGCCAGGCTCCTTGCTCCGCTCAGGCTGTCCCTTTCTGCCTGGGATCCCCTGCCTCACTGAATGAGGCAATGTTTGTCAACAAACTTTGACAACAGATGGCTACTATTGAAAAAACAACAACCCAGAAGCGCGGTGCCTGGCTGGCTCCGTCAGCAGAGCGGGTGACTCTTGAACTTGGGATTGTGAGTTCAAGCCCCATGTTGTGTATAGAGATTGTTTAAAAATAAAATCTTATGAAAACCAACCAACCAACCCACCAGAAGATGGCAAGAGTTGGCGGGGATGTGGAGGAAAGGGAATCCTTGTGTGCGGCCAACAGGAACGTAAGATGGTGCAGCTGTTGGGACAACAAAATGGCTCCTCGGAAAGCTACACTTCCGGTTGCCACAGGGCCCAGCAGTCCCGCTTCTGGGCGTGTACGTCCAAAAGAGTTCAAAGCAGGGCCTTGAAGAGATGTGTGTGCACCCGTTATTCACCATTGCCCAAAGGTGGAAACAGCCCAAGTGTCCTCGGCGGCCGGATGGACCAAATGCAAGTCCACACGCACGTGGACTGTTACTCAGCTTCAGAGCAGAAGGACGTCCGGCACCAGCTACAACACGAGGGACCCAGAGGACGTCGTACCGAGTGAACTAAGCCAGGCACACAGAGCCAAGTACTGTCTGAGTCCACTTCGAGGAGGTCCTTAGAGTCAAGGTCATAGACATGGAAAGTGGGAGGGTGGGTGCCAGGGGCTGGGGGAGGAGGAATGGGGAGCTAGTGTTTAACGGAGGCTCATCTGGGAAAGACGAGAGGAGTTTTAGAGATCAGCTGCACGACATCGTGACTGTGCTCAGCACTACTGAGCTGCACACTTGGTTTTCTTAAGTTTATTTATTTGAGAAAGAGAGAGAGAGAGCACATGTGCAAGCGAATGGGGGAGGGGCAGAGAGGGAGAGAGAGAATCGCACGCAGGCTCCGCACTGTCAGTGCAGAGCCCGATGTGCAGCTCAAACCCATGAAACTGTGAGATCCTGACCTGAGCCCAGATCAAGAGTCAGTTGCTTAACCAACTGAGTCACCCAGGTGCCCCAAATACTAAAAATGGTTAGGGGGCGCCTGGGTGGCTCATTAGGTTAAGCATCGACTTCAGTTCAGGTCATGATCTCGCAGTTTGTGGGTTCGAGCCCTCCGTCGGGCTCTGTGCTGACAGCTCAGAGCCTGGAGCCTGTTTCAGATGCTGTGTCTCCCTCTCTCTCTGCCCCTCCCCCACTCATGCTCTGTCTCTGTTTCTCAATAATAAATAAATGTTAAAAAAATGGTTAGGATGTGGGATTAAGAGATACAAACTTCTAGTTATGAAAGAAAGAAGGAAAGAAAGAAAGAAAGAAGGTTAAGATGATAACTTTTGTGCTATGTGTATTTTACACACACGCACATGCGCGCGCACACACACACACACACGGACTTTGAACACTGTCTTTGCCACAGCTGCCATCTAGGGATGTCCTTGCTCAGTGGGCAGAAGATGGTCCCCAGGCAGCCTCTGTTTCATTGAGCCAGGCCCCCAGGAACATTCCCAGCCCCCAACCCCACTCCCCACCATCAAGAAGGCAGAGACCCCTGATGGGTGGGGCTGGTCCTTCCCTCACCTGGCTCCCCCCACCAGCTCCCCCAAATCCTCTCCTCCAAAGACCTTTCAGCCCCTGCCCCACTGCCCCTTCTCAGAGCCACAGATGGGTCCTGGCTTTGCCCTGGACACCTGTCCAGGAAGTCCATTTCTAGCCTCCTATTCTCCCGCCTCCCTCCGTGACCTTGACACCCATAATTCCTTGCCCCCTGAGATCCTCCATCCCCTTTTCCTTGACCTTTCCCTCTCCCCTGCCCCCACCTCTCCTCGCCTGGGTCACAGTCTCATCTCTATACCCTTTGCCCCCACCCTCCTTTCCCCCTATTCGCAGTCCAGCTGAGTTCAGCCAAGGTGAGGAACCGCCCACTTCTCTTCATGACCTTGGTCCCAAGGGAACCTTTCAGGTCGCTGTTGTTTCTTATTTCTGAAAAAACACAGCAACCACAGGACTTCCTAACCCTCCTTTCCCCACGCTCCCTGCTGAGCCCACCCACCGGCCTTCCCTGCACTCAGTCGCTCAGCGGTCCCCTCCTGCTCCAGGCGTCTCCAAGAGTTCGGCCGCTTTACCCCCTTTGCGGCTCCCCCCAGTCACCAGCTGCCTGCTCCTTTCCTGGATCGCCGCCATTGACATGCAACAAATATTGGGGAATGTCTCCCATATTTCAAAAAGCCGTCCCTTGACCCCACAATCCCCTCCAGCTTCAGCCCCGTCCTTCTGACCCCCTCCCAGCCCACACTGCCTGGTGCGGATCATCGAAACGCCCTCTCTCCACGCCCCCTCCCGTGATCGCCGGAGCCCATGCAGACCGGCATGCGCCCCGGCCACTCCACCCAAACGGCGCTTGCCAAGGTCAGTGCTGACTGCTCTGTGGCTAACCCCCAAGGTTACCCTTGGTCTCCACGTTCCTCCACCTGTCAGCTGCGGCGGACGGCTGGTCGCTCCATCCATCTCTTGCTTGGCCTCCCCTTTTCTGATGCCATTTGCCGCTTGCCTCTCCTCTGCCTGCTAACCTAGGCCTGCCCAGGGCTGGGTCCTGTCTGTCGCCCTCTCCCTGGGTGGTCTCTTGGTTTCATGTGGCTGAGAACCAACTTTACAAAGACACCTCCTGCCCCCAGCCTGTCCCTCCCCTGAACTCCAGGCTTCCCCAACGTCTCCATAAATCTTGTCAGCTCTCCTCTGGAAACGCACCGGGTCCCTGGCTGCTTCTCCAGGTCTCCTGGGCCCTCTGGGCCAGCACCATCCCGCTCCTCTGTATTGAGTGACCGGCTCCCTGTGTCACCCTGTTCCCTTCAGTCCATTCTGCACGTTGAAGAGCCAACCAGCTTTTTAAAATTCAAGTGAGGGGCGCCTGGGTGGCTCAGTCGGTTAAGCCTCAGACTTCAGCTCCGATCAGATCTCACGTTCGTGGGTTCGAGCCCTGCATCAGGCTCTGTGCTGACAGCTAGCTCAAAGCCTGGAGCCTGCTCCGGATTCTGTGTCTCCTTCTCTCTCTGCCCCTCCCCCTCTCATGCTCTGTCTCTCTCTGTATCAAGAATAAATAAAACATTAAAAAAAAAATTCAAGTGAAATCTTGACTCTTGCCAGCTGGGAATTCTCCAGGGGCTCCTCATCACAGGGAGAGGAAGGTCCAAGTCCTGGCTGTGGCCCACCAGGCTCGGCCTGACCCTGCCTCTCCCTTACCTGGTTGACCCCTTCCGAACCCCGTGAGAGCAGGGTCAGCCTCGTGTCTCCCGGGGAATGGTGACCCTCCCCCAGGCTACCCGCCGGTACACGTGTGATGGCTGAACAAGTGAGGACACGTGACCGCATCTTCCACCTGGAGCCCCCCAGCCTCCTGGGCACAGCGCCTGGGCCCCCTCCCCCTTCCCCTTGGCCGGGGGGCCGGGGGTGCAGCCTCAAGAACTCTTCCCTCTGGTTGCCAGCTCTCCTGGGCAAAGGGGGTGCCCGGGGGACAAAGGTTTTGTGATGCCCCCCAGATCCTCGTGAATCTCCAGCAGTCCTAGGCAAACAAACTCTTGTGTCCCTTCCTTCCAGTCATCGCATCGGTGGGCGTGGCTAGGAGAGCAGAGGCCCCGCCCCATCGTGGCCACGCCCACCTCTAGACAACGGAGCGCCGGAACGCCTGCCTTGGCAGGGGGAGCCGGGGGCCCTGAGTAAGGTCCCCAGTCCTCCCCTGTGCTTTGAGGAACGAGAGGGCCACTTGTCCCCGTTTGGGAGCAGAGGCACCGGGATTCAAAGTCACAGCCTGCGGCAGGACTCCGGTGCCCATTCAGGGCGTGCCTCCCCCAGAGAGCCCCAAGGCTTGCTTCCCACTTCTGACATGACATTGCACCGGAGCCGAACAAGAATAGAACTGCGGGGATCTGTTCCAATCTGCAGACGAAACTGAATAAACGCACAGAAATTCTCAGTTTTAAGTTCCTTTACTTAACAATTTTCTTATACGTTTAACGCGTGCCAATATTTGTCTGTATGTGACATTCAATACTGATCGCTGCTGTCACCTACACACACTTTATCTAGACATCCCAGGCGTCACGCGCTTTCCGTACCAATGTGGGGAAATTCACCGAAAACCTGTGTCTGGCTGGTGCTATTGTCATTGCCTCTTTTGCAGAGGAGGAGACCCGAGGCTCAGAGAGAGGGAGTCCCTCGCTCAGAGTCGCACAGCTGGCACAGGGTGCAGCTGAGACTTTCTAAAACATTTTTTATGTTTTCTTTTTAAAGTATTTATTTTTGAGAGACAGACAGCATGAGCAGGGAAAGTTCAGAGAGAGAGGGAGACACAGAATCTAAAGACAAGCTCCAGGCTCTGAGCGGTCAGCCCAGAACCCAATGTGGGGCTCGGACCTACAAACCGTGAGATCATGACCTGAGCTGAAGTCAGACGCTTAACCGACTGAGCCACCCAGGCGCCCTGGCGAAGCTGAGATTTGAACCCAGGTCCAGGTAGCACTAAAGCTACCTGCTCCACCCATGCCTCTCCCCTGTGTCTCCTTCCTGATGGCATCAGAGCACTTAGACGTTTTAGGAAAATGCTTTCCAGGTTCCATCTGTCCATGAGCTTGCCCTTGCTTTTCCTGCATCCTGCCTGAGGGGGACCTTTTAGGTGTGTGTGGTGGGGGTGGGGGTGGGGGTTCTTGTTTCACTTGCCTGGATGTGACCTTGGGGCTGAGACCTAGAGGAGCCAAGGAGGCCATTCCTCAGGACGCCTTGAGGGCTAGGGTGGGATTCCTGGGGGCCGCCCCTGCCAGCCATGGGCCTTTTTGCTTTTCCTGCTTCTTGACCCGAGCAGGGCCCCTCTGAGGACCCTGGGGGAGGGGAGGTGGGATTCTGGGACCTGGTGAACGTCAGGTGCGCACGTAAGTAGGGGGGAGTCTGTGTGCACGGGTCTGCCCACAGCCTCTGGTCTGGCCCTCACTTCCAGAGTCCCTGTTCGAGGCTGCAGAGGACAGGGCTCCCCGCCCCCACCCCGAATTCATTCTGCGAGTTGGATCTCAGGTCAGACACGACTCCCCGCCCCCCGCCCCAGCCCAGCGGGACTTGGTCACTGCTTCTGAGACCTCTTGTGTCCCCTTCCCCCCACCCAGGGCCCGTCACGCTCTGTGGAGGGGCCCCGGGGTCTCCGAGGCTCTTGGGACTGAGAAGAGCATCAGACCGCTCTCCTGACAGAGGTCAGAAGCGGGTCATGTGGCCAGTGACCTCACAGCCCCCACTGGGGCCATGTCAGACTTGCTGCCTGTGGCCTAGGCCACCAGCCTGCCTCCGCCGCTGTTCCGTGGGGATGCGACAAACAGCTGCCAGTCCTTTCCAGGGTGACACGTCACCTCCATCTTCGCTGGCCTCCCGCCCGGAGGATTGTTTGGGGACCATCCTGGCACCGTCATGCGTTTCTCCCGCCTTCCTCACCACCGCCCATTTTAATTCACACGTTCCTTTCTGAGACTCCTAATTGCGTTCCTCCTAAAGGAAATTGTGAGCATGCGGGATGATTTGGGTCAGCTTTGCCTGCTTCACTTAGAAATCAAGGGGGGGGGGATTTGTGAGGATTTGGGGGTGTGGCCTCCTTCCCCTCCATCTCTGGTCAAGGCTTCAGGCTGGACCTGGGGGGTGATGATTGGAGGGTTACTGCGGACCGTGCTGGGTCCCCAACGGACCGAATGCGGAGTAATCGTGCAGACACCGTGATCCTTAGAGAGACCATGTCCTCAGGAGAGCCACTGCGGGCTGGCGGAGGGAACCTCTCGCTGAGGAGGGGGTTGAACACGGGGTACCGGGTGGGAAGGGCATCTTAGTAAAGAGCACATTCCAGAAAGAATGCACAGCATTCGTAGTGAACAGACCTGGCCATGCAGGGAGCAGAGGGCTGAAGGCTATGGCCTGCTCACTTCCAGGGGCCAGGCTGTCCCCACTCCCCCCGGGGCTTAAAGGTCCTCAGTGATAACGGGACCATCGAGGTACCCGCCTCATCCCAGAGGTAATAATAAGAACTGTCAGCATTAAATGAGACCAGGCACTTACCTTGCAGGGTGTCCCATCTTCTGGCTCGGTGGCCTGGGGGTGTCACCTGCTAGTTGGGGTTTCCCAAGCACAGGGTGGGCAGCCCTGGTGTCACAGGAGAGGCGTGACTTCAGGACTCACACCAGAGGAGGGTGATTCCCTTCTCCGTTACCCTGAGCCCTTTTGGCTTCAGGGAGACGCTCACGCTCCCCAACCCTTTTGTAACAAAGCCGTTGGCAGGCGGCAATCGCCAGAGAAATGTTAATAACATTGTTTTATTTTCATTGTAATTTAGTTTTTACTTTTATCTTCTGTTTATGGCGCTCTGATCTTAGCTTTCCACTTAACAGAGGTCATAGGGGGCTCCCTGCTAGATAACGTTTATTTAAGTAAAAACAGTGAATTCCTTTAAAGGAAAATATTAAGCAAATAATAACACGGGCAGAACCAGACGGCAGAACATGGCGAAGCTGGTCCCTGAGGGCCTGGGTCAAGGCCAGGGGCTGGGACAGACCCATGGATGGAGTCCTGTTCATTTGTAGCCAGTGTTTGATATTTCTTTTGTGAAGTTCACTGTGTGTAGGAGGTAGCACGTTTGGCAGGAGAGGTTTGGGCCCTGTCAGCTCTTCCTTGGCCCCCCTCCCTCTCCTGCCAAACCTGTCCACCGCCCCCCACCCTGAGTCTCTCCCCATTGGTGCTGGAGTCCAAGATGGCGGCAGAAGCCTCCAAGTGAGGTACTTTGGCTGTCGAGGAAGCATTCCCCCAAATCATCCTTGGCAGGACACAGATCAGGGGTGGGTCTCCTGGTGGCCTTGTCCCGTGCCATTCCCACCTGGGAGGACATAGGTTCAGGGTGGGGTGGGGGGCACAGTGAGGGGCTCACTGATCAGCAGTGACCGGGGAGGGGCCGAGCGCCTGCCATATCTCCGGCCCAGGGCCTGGCTGGCTGGTGCCTTTCTTCTCTCTGCAGGGCCACCCCACCTGCCACCCAAAGGGCCTCGGGAGCTGCTGCTCACCCGCTGCCACCAGCCCCTTGGCAGTCTTTGAAGCCCACTCAGGTGCCAGTGGTGGAAGGAAAGGTATTTGGAACCCCAGGAGGGGTGCGGGGAGCGGCCGGCTGGGCTCGGGTCACGGGGCTTCAGATTTCTTGGCCACAGCTGCCTTGGGCTCCTGTCCCTTCTTCCCTAGGATCCCTCTGGGGTCAGAACAGGGGATTTTTTTTTCCACAAAATTTCATCCTTAGGCCCACAAATAATGCCTGCCCCCCGATGAACTGCCCCAGTGGGGCTCCCAGACCCCTCCTGTGAGGAGCATCTGGGAAGGCTCTAGAAGCCCTCGTTCCCTCCTGGAGCGCCGGGCTCCCTTCCCTCCTCCTCGCCTCCGGGCTTGGCCCTCTCCACTATCCTTCTTCTTTAGACCCCATTCCTGGACCGCTGGCTGCCTTCCGGTCGGGGAGGGAGGGGGTCAAAGGCAAACTCCTAGGGCCTCTTAGGGAGTCACACTCTGGTTTCGGGTGGGAGCCGGGGTGTGCATTTTGTCAGGCTCCCAGTGGTTCTGGTGCGGATGCTCGGGCGGGGGGCGGGGGGCGGGGGGGGCCACACCTTGAGGGACCTGGGTCCTCGGACTGTTGATGGTGGACTAGGGGCTGTACTTTGGGGCTCCGGTCTAGTGTTTAGCATGGAGATGGGCGGACTGGGCGAGGAGTCGGGTGAGGGTTGGGAGGTAAGAGGGCTACCTCCTCCCAGGATCTCCTGGTCTGCGCCTGCGCTTCTCTAACCTGCGTGTGCACCTGTCACCTGGCGGCCTTGTTAGAAGAGACTGGGGGCCACACAGAGTTTCTGGGTCATAGGCTGAGCGAGAGCCTGGGCAGAGTTCAGGCTGCTGGCTCGGGAACCCACTTTGAGAACCACTGATGTACACACAGGGACATAGACGGTGACAGTGGCCGGGAAGGGGGTCAGAGACCACGCTTTCCTCATTCTCTGGGGGCTGGAAGTCGGACATACACAAAAGGACACAGCCTGAAAACACCCATCTGTCACTTGCGGTGCCCTGAGGGGGGCCTGTCACGGGGTGGGGGGTGCTCAGCGTGAATGTATGCTCTTGGTGCTGGGCCCATGCTCAGCGCTTCTGGGACCGCCCCCCCACCACCCAGAGCCCCGCAAAGCAGGTGATGATGCGGCCCCCATTTTATAGGTGGGGAAGCGGAGGCTCAGAGAGGGCAAGTGACCTGCGCACGGTCACACAGCCAGCAAGTCCGGGAACAGGTTTAATGGCACCTCACCCAGCGAGGGGTCTCCAGGTGGCCTGGTTACCTCTTCCTAGTCATTTGGAAGGCGGGATTATGGAGAAATGGGGGTGCATTGTGGGGGAGAGGGACGGGGGACGGAAAGCGGCCCAGGAATCTGTGTGTGTGTGTGTGTGTGTGTGTGTGTGTTAGAAGGAGCAGCCAGTCCAGGTCACTGGGGGAGCCTGGGACCCAGGAACCCCCCTTCTCTGGATCTGACGTCCACCCCGACTCCATTCTGCAGGGGTGTCCTCTGACCCAGGGGCCCCCTCCTGCTGCACCCCTGGGGTACCCCATGGCGCTGAAGGGACCACCTTGGGGCAGGCAGGGGCGTGGTGGGAGAGGTCACTGAGCCCAGCATCAGCTGGGCCTAGAGGGGCATGGAGCGCGCAGGTCCTGCTTCTGGCCTCAGGGCACAGCTTGGGGGCCTCTTCTCCCCCCACCCATATGCACCGCACACCCGTCCCGGGCCTGACTGGGGAGGGCTCTGCTGGGCAGGGGCGGCCTGAGGAATGGCCCAGGGGTGTGGGCAGAGCACTGGAGGAGCAGTTGGGAGGCCCGAGTCTCCCCCGGGCACCTCAGAGTCTCCTTCATAGAGGGAGGGGTGAGGCCTGGTGTCCAGAGGGTGGGTGTGCAGGGGGAAGGGCCCTGCCTGTCCTGGTCTCCAGCCTGTGCCTTCGCTGCCAGCTGTCCCCAGGAGGGTCTGCTGCGGGCCGCGTCTCGCCCTGGCAGAGGGTCCCCACTGTCCAGCTGCGTGGCCTGGGCACGCTAACCCCTCAAGGCACAGAGGCTTTGTAGTAAGCACTCAGTAAACACAGTCCTTCTGTTATTGTTCATAATAGAGTGCTTAAAAAGCTGGAGGGGTCCACAGGGGCCTTTAAATGTGACAGTTGGGGCGCCCGGGTGGCTCAGTTGGTTAAGCATCCAACTTCGGCTCAGGTCACGATCTCACAGTCTGTGGGTTCGAGCCCCACATCTGCTGGCAGCACAGAACCCGCTTCGGATCCTCTGTCTCCTCTCCCAGCCCCCCCCTTGCGTGTGCCCTCTCTCTCTCTCTCTTTCAAAAATAAATAAACCTAGAAAAAGAAATAAACATGACAGTTGGCTTTCTGGCTGGGAGCTGGGTGCCCGGAGCCCTCTTAGCAGCAGCTTGTAAGGGAGGGACCTTGCTTTTTCTGTCCAAGGTCCGCCTGTCCTAGGACCCGCCCCCCAGACCACCCACGTAGTCACCTCTTGGGCTGTGTCCTCATTTGTTGTCTGGTGCTTTCGGTGAGAAGGGGGGCCGGGAGTCCCGAGACCCCGTCTCTGTGTGTGGCGCCTGGCTCGGAACAGGTTCACGCCGGTGGATCAGGGACCGGTGGCTTTGCCCTAATCCATCTCCGCCTCCCAGAGGTGGACATGGAGGCTCAGAGAGGCAAAGCCACCTGCCCAAGGACACATGGGAGGACAGTGGTGCGAGAGATCGCTAGTCTGTGCGGGAAGCCCCCCCCCCTTCTTGGTGAGCTGGGAGTTTACACCTTCTGCAGGCCCCGTGGGCTGAGAACATGGCGGGGGGGGGGTGCGTGGGAGTGTTGGAAGCTGGGGAGCTGATCTCTCTCCCGCCGAGCCTGGCAGGAGATTTCACAGACCTAGCAAGTTGTGCAGAGACAGCAGGAGCCCGCAGAGGCACTAATGATCACGGACCCCAGAGCCGTGTCTCCCATCGGGGACCAGGAGGCAGGCTTTGGCTTTTCCTCCGGTTTTATTGCCTTCAGAGTCTGGGACCAGGGGTTTCTGGATGGAGTCCTGTTAACCTTCCATCTGTCCAGTTCATTCATTCATTCATTCATTCATTCAGGAAAATACTCTCAAAAGAGAATGAAGAAGAGATATCTCTACTCATCCTGAGTTTGTCTGCAAATAAGAAAACTATGATTCAGCTGACCCCACGTTGATTGAGTGCCTACTGTATGTCCTTGCACCCCCACAGCTGCTGCTCGTTTCACTGGATATTCTACTGGGCGCAAGAGGCCCTTACTGGAGACGGTGGCCGGGATGGGACATGGCACGTCGGGGGCTGCCGCCTGGGTGACCAGGGAGGGGAGGCCATTCTCTTCCCAAGTTGGGGCCCTTCACACCCCTCCTCTTTGTCCAGCCACCTTGGGCCCAGCTCCATTCTGCCTCCTTCATGAAGCCTGCCATTCCTACCCCCTCCAAGCCCCTGCTCTGTCCTCGAAGTTGGTGGCTCACTGCCCTGCCTCCCTCCCCCTGCCCCCTCCCAACGTCTCCTACCTCTTCCTCCTCTTTGTAAAATGCAAAGTCTTCCTTCCACGCTTTAGGTCTGAGCTTGACAGGTCACCTTGTCTAGGGGCCTCCCAGCCCCCTCCCTATGTGCCTACCTTGTGGGCTTTGCCTTCTGTGTATCCCTGAGCCCAAGGTCCAGTCATTCGGGAGGAGGACTTCTACCGAAGGTAACTGCAGAATGCCGGAAGGTCTGCTCTGCATGGTTGCCAGATTTTGCAATTAGAAAATACAGTACTTAGTGATATACGAATTTCAGACAAGCCAGAAATAACTTTTGAGTATAAGTATATCCCAAATATTGAATGGGATATACTTATACTAAAAAAAAATTTTTTTTTTTATTGTTTCTCTCAAGTTCAAGTCTAACTTGGCATCTTCTATTTAAACTGGCAACCCTACCTCCGGCCCCTCTCTGCCCCCTTGTCGGGCACTCTTCATAGCTAGAAGGTGCATCCCCTGCGGCTGTGGCTGGACGCCCGCCGCTCAGCGAAGAGTCTGACATGAAAGGGTGCTGGACGGGACGAGAGCAGGGTACCCTGCCCCGAGCCAGCTGGGAGCGCTCAGCGAGTTCTGCGAAGCCGGCGCACATGAGTGGGGAAACTGAGGTACTTTTTAATGATTATAGAAGAGCTGTGAGTCCTGAGCACCAGCCACACACTGTTTCTGCACCGAGCGCTCGGGCTCCGGGGGGAGGCCGGGACTAGTCAGGCTTTTCCGACGGGGAACTGCGGTTCAGAGAGGGTTGTGCCGGGTCCTGGGTCACACAGCAGGAGCCCGCGGAGGTGTTCCTCCAGCAGGCCCAGCACCTGCCCTGGGGTGTGGGCAGGGCGCTAGAGGCACAGGCTGCTTTGAGGAGGCCCCCTGCGTGGGCGGGGGGCTCCCGCGGGCCCCTGGTCGGCGCCCGGAAGGCGGTGGGCGGTCTGTCCTTCCAGGTGAGCCCTCCTGTCCCCTCGCTGTGCGGCTCACTTAGTCAGGAGGCCCCCTCCCCCCTCCTGTGGTGCCGGGAGATGCTCTCCTCTCCGGAATCCCCAACGGGAGCTTTGAACGAAGGGGCCCTGCCGGGTTGAGCCCTGAGGAGGCAGGGAGGCCGCGGGGAGCTGGGAAGGGGCGCCAGCTGGGCAGTGAGGAGGGGCAGGAGTTCGAATCCAGGCCCCACCGTCTAGCGGCTGTGACTTCAGGCCGGGCCCCCGCCTCGGTGTCAGGATCCCTGAAGAAGGAGTTTGATGAGCCCGGACACCCCCAAGCCCCAAGAAGGCGGTCAGGGACGGGGCGCTGGAGGGACCCTGGGCACCTTGTGCCCCACGCGGCGCTTCGGCTCCAGCCCCTCTGCCATCAGCTGCCAGGAAAGGGAGACCCGCCCAGGTCTCCGACCAAGGGCCCCTCAGTCTCTGCCGGGCAGAGGCTGGGCCTCCCTCTGACCAGCCTCCTTGTGGAGGCCGCAGACTCCCTCCTGCCTTCCAGGCTGCTGGTGTGTGTGTGCGTGCGTGTGTGATATGGTGCATGTGTGTCTGTGATATGAGTGTGAGTGGTGTCTGTGTGAGTGTGTGCGGTATGAGTGTGTGCGGTATGTGTGTGATGCGTTTGCATGTGGTCTGAGTGGAGTGTGGTGTGAGTGGGGTGAGCGTGTGTGTGGTGTGAGTGTGTGTGACTGTGTGTGAGTGTGAACGTCTGTGGTGTGTGTGAGTGTGAGTGTGGTGTGTGAGTGTGTGTACTGTGTGTGTGGGGGGCACGTGATCAGGAGGCGGGGGGGTTGCAGTCCGGGGACCCCCCCACGTCTTGGTCCCTCACGTGGCTGGGCCAGAGCGGCTGTCCCCGCCCCAGGAAGGTGGCCCCATTTGCCAGGCTGTCATCGCCGTCCCTCACAAGTGCCCAGAAGGAACCGCACATCCCCATGTCCCGGGTCCCCTGGGGCTGCTTCCTTGGCCTCCCGGTGCTCAGAGAGGTGTCCCGCCCCTGCGTGTCCCCTGCCTGCGTGCGGAGCGGCGCCTCTTCCGTGCTGCCCTCCATGTCTGCCGGAGGAAGCAGCGCGTCATTAAGGTCGTTTCTGCTTAACGCGTCCTTTCCCAGGTCACACATCCACCCATTCGTTCGTCCCCTCCCCCAAACCCAGTACCACCCCCCGGGGAAATGCAGTGTTGAACGAGGCACTGCCCCCGCCCCCGTGTGTCCGTGTCCAGCCAGGTGTGCGCGGGGCGGGGGCGGCCGGGCGGGGGGTGGGCCGGTGCTGAGCAGGCGAGGACAGACAGCCCACCCCACCTGGCGATTTCTCTGGGATCCTCCGATTCCACGCCCTGGCTCCCTCCCACACCCTCTCCTTTATGGATGTTAAGAGATTAATATATGCAAATACCCTTTTCCTGTGGTGGTTTTAGCCTTGAACTCTGTGGATTAAGTTACTTGATTTAAATACATATTTGGGCACCCCCCCACACACATATACATGTATAAATCCTAAACACTAAATAAAATCCCCTCATTTCGCATGTGCTGGAAAGCTTCTAATCCCAAGTCCTGTGGGCATTTCGGCAGTTAAGATGGTTCACGGGGGCTGCCAAGATTTTACTTGGAATATCAAATACCTGTATAATACGGCGCCCTCCGCCGTGGGCTTGCTAAAGCCAGCCGGGGGTGCGGGGGGCACCGGAGGCGTGTGGGAGGGAATCTCCGGAGGGACATTAGCAGGCGAGGAAGGAGGGGACTCCTTGAGGGCCTGTCAAGGGCTGAGATGGGACACGGAGACACAGCCGGGTTGGGGCGCACCGGACGCCTGGCCAAGGCCGTGGGTTCACCAGCGTCGCCTAAGGAGGTTTGGGAACGAAGTGTCCAAGGATGAGACCCAGAGCCGTCCATGTGTGTTCTGGGGGCCGGCGAGGCAACAGGGTCCTGGGTTTGGGGACAGGCAGGGGACAGGCTCCGAGAGCAGGGGCAGAGGGCAGCCTCCACGGACTCGGCCACCACGGATAACAGGAAGTCTGCTTCCCCCACGGATCCTGCCAAACCACAGCCCCCGAAGTGGGAGGGCGTCAGGGTGAAGCCGAGGGACAGAGCCTGGGCGGGCCCTTGGGTGCCCCAGGAGCAGGTGCGATGCCTACCCTTCCCGAGACCAGGTGACCCTGGAGAGAGCCCCCAGCCCCAGCCCCTCCCTGGAGTCCCTCCCCACATCCCTGCTCAGGCAAGTCTTGGCTCAAACATCACTTCTTCAAGAATTTGATACCCAGAGCTATTTCCCCAGCCTCACCCCTGCAGGGGCTGACCCAGGCCAGCCCCATCCCCGCCCACCCCACCGACCCTGCACTCCCCACCCTGTGGGTCTCACCCCTGCTACCTCCACCCTTTGCAGCTCCACCCCTGCATTGCCCACCTCTGACTTTGCTCTGCTTGGTAAGCACTTTCCTTCTAACAAACTTTACTTCTTGGTGATGTTTACTGATTACTGCCTCTCCCCCCGCCCCCCCTCCCCACAACCCATCATCAGAATGTAAACTCTGTGGAAGGGGGGTCTGGGTTTGTTCTGTCCGCAGAGGTAGCCCCAGGGCCTGGAAAAAGCCTGGCACACAGTAGGTGCTCAGTAAATCTTGTGTTGACCGGATGAGCTCAGCACGCACCGCCTGAATCCCCAGCGCTGGCCGGGAGCCAGGAAACCAAAGCAATTAACAGCCTTCGGAGCAAACCCACCGATGACCCCCAGAAGCCGCTGCTCTTGGCTGAGCACGGTCGGCATCGGTGCCAACCCGAGGCTCCAGGCCGGTGGAAAGGTGCACGAGGAAAATCCGGCCACGCTGAGGATGGAGTGAGGGTGGGGGGCTCACACACAGCCCCCACCCTGCGCCCAGCACACCGCCCTGCCCTCGTGCCTGCGCGGAAGGCTGCCCCAGGGAGGGGACTGGGGAGTGAGTTTAAGCAGCAGGTTTTGAGAACATCCAGGACACGGCTTTCTTTGCTGTGATATTTATTTAGCGCTCCAGCCTCCCAGGCCTTACCGCCTGCACGCGCATCTTTCCCCATCCATTTGCTTTCAACCTATCTGTGTCTTCATATTTATCATTTATTTTAATTTTTAATTTTTTTAGAAAGAGACAGAGAGCACGAGTGGAAGAGAGGGGCAGAGAGAGAGAGAATCCTAAGCAGGCTGCAGGCTCCACGCTCAGCTCAGAGCCCCACACGGGGCTTGATCCCTCGACCCTGGGATCATGGCCTGAACCGAAGTCAAGAGTTGGATGCTCAACTGTGTGTCTTGATATTTAAGTGCAGTTTCACATCTTGTTCCTTTGTACCCCCCCCAGCCCTCTTTGCATTATTATTATTATTATTGTTGTGAACTATTATTATTTAGTGGTTGCTTAAGGGATTAAGACTTCATTCTCTACTTCCCTAACTTTTCACTGAACTCAGAGGAAATATTAAACCACTTTATGTGGAGTGTGGAATCCTTTGGCTGCACAGGCCTGTTGGCTGTCACTCCCGCCACCCTTCATGCTTGCACTGTTGGGGGTATGTACGCAGTTTTTGCTCTAGATGGATATTTTCCAGAAATTAAGCCCGAGGGGCGCCTGGGTGGCTCAGCTGGTTAAGCGTCCAACTTCAGCTCAGGTCGTGATCTGACGGGTCGTGAGTTCAGGCCCCGTGTCGGGCTCCGTGCAGACAGCTCAGAGCCTGGAGCCTGCTTTGAATTCTGTCTCCCTGTTTCTCTGTGCACCTCCCCTGCTCTTTCTCTCTCTCAAAAATAAATAAACATTAAAAAATTTTAAGATGGAGAAATAGGGGCACCTGGATGGCTCAGTTGGTTAAGCACTGGCTTTGGCTCAGGTCATGATCTCACGTTTCGTGGGTTTGAGTCCCGCGTCGGGCTCTGTGCTGACAGCTCAGAGCCTGGACCCTGCTTCAGATTCTGTGTCTCCCCCTCTCTCTGCCCCTCCCCTACTCACA
The DNA here is from genome assembly GCA_004023785.1 of Mungos mungo. NCBI lineage: Eukaryota > Metazoa > Chordata > Mammalia > Carnivora > Herpestidae > Mungos > Mungos mungo. The sequence continues at coordinate 38,034 of PISW01007076.1, forward strand.
CTATCTCTGTCTCTCAAAAATAAATAAGAGACATAAAAAAATTTAAAAAAAAGAAATACTCAGATATTGATCATTTCTTTTTTAAAAAAAATGTTTACTTACGTATTTTGAGAGAGAGAAAGCACACGCATGTATATGATCAGGGGAGGGGCAGAGAGAGAGGGAGAGAGAGAATCCCAAGCAGGCTCTGTGGTCTCAGTGCACAGCCTGACTCGAGGCTTGATCCCATGAACCGTGAGATCATGACCTAAGCCAACATCAAGACTCAGATGCTTACCCGACTGAGCCACCCAGGCGCCCTGAGAGTTACCGTTTCTAATTATCTTCTTCAACATCTGAATTTCTACCTTGTACCCTTTCTCTCTTAGCGCTGTTTATACTCCTTGGCTTCCGGTCAAAAAGCCTCTTCTTTTAAAATTGTTGCAAAATTAAATCTGAAAATGACTATTTTACCTTCACTCTTAGAGGGTATTTTCACTAGCTATAGAATTCTTGGGTTGACATAATTTTTTCCTTCCTCCTTTAAAAAAACACACCCTTTGTATTTTGAGATAATTGCAGGTTCACAGGCAGTTCCAAAAATAGCATGTCGAGATCTGGGTGCCCTCAGCGAGTCTCCCCCAGTAATTATGTCTTGATTGTGCCGTAGTGAAACCAGGAAATTGGTGCTGGTACAATGTGTGTCTGTGTGTACTCCACACACGCAGATTCCTGTGACCACCATGGAAATCAAGACGCAGAACATTCCAGGGGAGCCTGGGTGGCTCAGTCGGTTCAGCTTCTGACTTTGGAGTTTGGCTCAGGTCATGATCTCACGGTCAGGAGATCGAACCCCACGTTGGACTCTGTGTTGACAGCACAGAGCCTGCTTGGGATTCTCTCTCTGCCACTCTCTCTCTCTCTCTCTCTCAAAATAAATAAATAAACATTTAAAATAAAGAACATCTCGTCTCCACAAAGGTCCCCCTCCTAGTCTCCTTCCTAGTCACATGCAAGCCCTGTCCCCAGTGCCATTCTCTGTTCTCATCCCCACCCTCATCTGTTCTCTATATCTGCACCTTTGTTGTTTCAAATATTGGACCAGTCTTGCATTTCTAGAATAATCCCCACTGGACTGTGATATGTAATTCTCTTTATAGATGGCCAAATTCTGTTTGCTAATACTTGGTTAAGGATTTCTACATCTGCATTCGTGATGGGTAGTGGTCTTTCGGTCCCTCTTTTTGTTCTGTTCTGTCCTGGTCTGGGTTTGGTATCAGGGTAACACTCACTCATAAAGTGAGTTGGAAATGTTCCCTTCTCCTCTTATGAATTCCGTATTTAAAATAATTACAGTGTTATTTACATGCTTTATTTCAGATTGGGTGAGTTGTGATAGTTTGTACTTTCTAAGAAATTGGTCCTTGGAAAGTTTCCTAAGTTGTCAAATTGATGTGTATAGAGCTGACCACATTATTCTGTATCATCCTTTTGATGTCTTCAGGGTCCGTAGAGTACCCCTGTGCCATCCCCGATATTGATCATCTGTATCTTGTCTCTCTTTTTCCTTTGTCAGTCTTGCTGGAGGGTTCTTAATTTTATTGATCTTTCCAAAGAACCAGTTCTTTGTTTCTGTGATTTTTCTCTATTCTTTTTCTGACTTTAATCTTAGTTATTTTTGCTTTTATATTTATTGTTTTTTCTTTCTGTATGCTTTTGGGTTTATTTGTTCTTGTTCTTTTTCTAGTTTCTTTTTTTTTTAAATAAAGAACATTATTCTACTATTAGATCAAAACTGTATTTAAAGTTCATATTTTGTAGGTGGGATATTTCATTCACATAGAATTGTTCCTGAAGTCTAGTTTTATAAGGTGGGAAGTTGGGTAAACAATCTGAGACTTTCTCTCTTTTTAATGTAAGCATTTAGGACTATAAATTTCCCTCACTGTACTGCTTTAGCTGCATCCTACAGATTTTGATATGTTTTGTGTTTGTTCTTATTCAGAACTATGGATTTTTTTTTTTTAGTTTCTTTTGAGACTTCTTTGATCTATAGACTTATATGCCTAGAGATGCATTGTTTAGTTTCCAAGTGTTTGGAGATTTTTCTGGTCTCCTGTTACTGATTTCTACTTTAATTCCCTTCTGGTCAGAGAACACACTGTTGTTTCAAGTGTTTTAAATTTGTGGAAAATTCACCCATGCCCCCTCCCCTGCCCATGCATAGCCTCACCCATTATCAATATCTCCCACGACTGTACATTTATGATAATAGATGAACCTACACTGAGTCATCATTGTCACCCAAAGTGTATGGCTTACGTCAGCGTTCACTCTTGCTGCTGCTTATTCTGTGAGTTTGGACAAATGTATGACATGTATCTTCCGTTACAGCATCATGTAGACTATTTTCACTTCCCTAAAGATCCTGTGTGCTTTAGTCATCCTTTCCTCCCCCAATGATGGTTTCATTCCCTTTTCCAGAATGTTGTATAGCTTGAATCATACTGTATGTAGCCTTCTCATATTCACTGTTTTCACTTGGTAATATGCATTTAGGTTTGGTCCATGTCTTTCCATGGCTTGATAGCTCACTTTTTTTTTTTTTATGACTGAAATAGCATCCCATTGTCTGAACGCACCACGGCTTATTTAATCCGTTTACCAACGGAAGGACATTCGGCCGCTTCCAAGTTTTGGCAAATATCCATAAGGCCGCTATAAACATCCATGTGCAGATTTCTGTGTGGACACAAATTTTCAACTCGTTTGGATAAATACCAGGGAGCGCGACAGCTGGATCACGTGATAAACGTATTGTAAGTATTCAGTTTTGCCAGAAACTGCCCGACTGTCTTCCTAAGCGGCCGGGCCCCTCCTCCCAGCAGCGAGGAGTGAGATCCGAGTGCTCCGCGCCCTCACCAGCGTCTGCCGTGACAGTCCTGGATCTGGGCCGTCCGGGTAGGCGTGTCGTGGTGAAAATGATATTTTTAAAAACTCCTTTTCCAATAGCACCAAAAGCACAAAATGCGTGGTAAGAAATTTAACAAAAGAATGAACTTGAAGAAGTTCCTAAGACGAATGGGAAGAACAGAATGTTCACGGGTCGGAAAACTCTTGTGTTGGGAAGAGGTCAGTTCCCGTCGGTTGTAGGTTGAACACAATCCCGATTATAACCGCAGCAGCTTTGGGGAAGTACATACAGAGCCAACATTACATTTATATGATATGATATAAAAGATTTAAGCGGCCAAAAAACTTGCTGTACGTTGAGGAACGCACACTGTTTGGTTTCCAGACTAAAGGATCAAGGCCAAACACATAGATAATGTAACTCTTAGCGAGTCCCACAGTAGACCCACACTGACACGGAGCACTGAGTTTCGACAAAGGGGCCAAAGCACGGGGAAGGGGAAGAGAAGTGTTTCGGACAAATGATGCAGAAGTGAGTTGGTGTCCACACTGAGATAAACAAACCTTGACCCTTGCTTCACGTTATACATGACGTTTAAGTCAAGATGGAGCAAGACCTGCATGAAAAACCCCAACGGTAAAGCTTCTCAGAGAAAACGGGAAAAAATCATCACGACCCGTGAGCTGGCCAGAACTTCTCAGATGGGACGCAGACAGCAATCGCCACAAAAATATCAACAAATCGGCTTCCTCGCACTTGAAAATGTCTGCTTACCGTATAGAACGTGGAAGAGGGGGCGGGTGCCTGGCTCGCTCGGTCTGCCGGTCGTGCAACGCTTGATCTCGGTGTTGGGGGTTCAAGTCCCATGTGGAGTGTGGAGCCTCCTTTAAAAAAATGTAAGGGGCGCCTGGGTGGTTGAGTCGGTTCAGGGTCCAACATCCGCTCAGGTCAGGATCTCACGGTTTGGGAGTTCGAGCCCCGCGTCGGGCTCTGTGCTGACAGCTCGGAGCCTGGAGCTGCTTCCGATTCTGTGTCTCCCTCTCTCTCTGCCCCTCCCCTGCTTTTGCACGTGCTCTCTCTCCCTCTCTCTTTCTCAAAAAAGAAACATTAAATATTTAACCAAAAATTTAAAAAATAATTATTTTAAAAAAGAATGAAGAGGGAAACCACAAACTTGTAGAAAATATTACAAAATACTAATCTGATAAAGGGCTGGTATCTGAATTATATAGATAAGCCTCAATAATCAAAGGGCACGTGCCCAGTTAAAAATGGCCGAGAGATCTGAACAGTTCACAAAGGGGTGTGTGCAGAGGCCGGCGAGCACACGTAAAAGTGCCCAACGTGATCAGTGACCTGGGGATCGCAGATTCGAGTCCACGAGAGACTACTGCGTGTCTCACGATGAAGAGGGTGTCTGGTTAAAATTTTATTTTATTTTTAATTTTAATTTATTTTGAGAGAGACATAGAGGGCAAGCAGGGGAGGGACAGACAGAGAAGGGGGACAGAATCACAAGCAGGCTCTGCCTTGTCAGTTAAGAGCCCAATGTGGGGCTCGAACCCTTTAGCTGTGAGATCATGAGCTGAGCTGGAGTCAAGAGTCAGGTGCTTAACCGACTGAGCCACCCAGGTGTCCCAGTATTGTCACTCTTAAAATTATAACCATAGGGGCACGTGGGTGGCTCAGTCGGTTAAGCGCCCGGCCCTTGCTTTTGGCTCAGGTCATGATGCCATGACCCCAGTGTTGTGGGATCGAGCCCCGTGTTGGGGTCTGCGCTGAGCATGGAGCCTGCTTAAGCTTCCCTCTCGTCCTCCGTCCCCCTCCCCACTTGTGCCCCCTCCAAGGGGAAAAAAATTTGACAATATCAGGTATTGGTAAGGATGGAAAACAACCAGCTTCCAGAAATTGCCGATGGGAACAAAAAATGTTACAAGTATTTTGGAAAAGTTTCACTGATTTTCTATAAAGTAAAACATACCCCTTACCCTACAGCTCAGCAATTCCAGTTGTAGATACGTCGTCGGAAGCAATAGTGGATATGTTCACAAAAAGCTCTATATGTGGCTGTTTACAACCACTTTCTAATACTGCCCTCCAACTAGAAACAAGCCAAATGTCCATTAACAGGGGAATGAATAGGCAAATTGTGGCACATCTATACTATGGGATGCTATGAGGGGGAGACCCAGAATCCGAAGCAGGCTCCCGGCTCCGAGCTGTCAGCACAGAGCTTGACGCGGGGCTCGAACTCCCCAACGGTGAGATCATGAATGAGCTGAGCTGGAGTTGGATGCTCAACCGACTGAGCCACCCAGATGCCCCTGCAGAGAGGAATCATACAGACGTTGTTATGTTGAATGAAGAAAGCCAGACAAGGAAAAAAAAAGCACAAACTGTGTGATTCCATTTATAAGACGTTCTGGAACAGGCAAAGCTATCCAGCGGTGCAGATGAGAATCTCAGTTGCCTTTGGGGCTACAGGATTTAAAAATTTTTTTTTTCTGTTTTTTATTTGTTTTTGAGAGACAGAGAGAGACAGCGCGAGCAGGGGAAGGTCAGAGAGAGAAAGAGACACAGAATCTGAAACAGGCTCCAGGCTCTGAGCTGTCAGCACAGAGCCCGATGCGGGGCTTGAACCCATGAACCGTGAGATCATGACCTGAGCCGAAGCTGATACTTAACCGAGGAGCCCCCCAGGCGCCCCTGGGGCTGCAGGATTGTCTGGGAAGATGCACAGGCGCTTTGGGGGAGGACGGACATGTTCTGTGTCTCCATAAGCGTGCGGGGTACGTAGGCGTCTGCGTGTGTCAGAACGCATAAAATTGTACACACGGGATTCATGCATTTCACCGTGTGTGCATTCCGCCTTGGAAAGCCCTGGACTGTAAACAAAGATTCAGAACAACCCGGAACAGGCCAGGGTTACGGGAGTCCCGGCCACCGTTTGCCTGACCCACCGTCGGGGAGTCCCCCCCCTCGGCCCCCTTCAGAGGGCAGGGTCTCTGAACTTTCTGGAAGAGATGCAAAGCAAAGGTGTCCCACGTGAGGAGGGGAGAGGTGTCCTGTGGCCCTGCCATGGGGTCGGTGGCTGGGGTCCTCGGATGACCCGCTCTGTGACCAAACCCAGATGTCACTCCCCGGTCACCCCTCCCCGGGGGCCTCCAGGCCTCGGCAGGTGCAGAGCCACGGCCGGCTCCCCGCAGGTCAGCGCTGGGCTGGAAGCGGGGCTCCTGGGCTCTGGTCACAGCTCCGTGACCGTTTCCGCGTGACATTCGAAGCCCTTCCATTCGTGTGTTTGAGCCACCCGACACTTGCTGAGCCCCTACCGCGCAGGCCAGGCCCCCGTTTTAGGTTCTTGGCACAGCTCTGCCGACACCTGATTTTAGGCCATTTCAGACTGCCCCCCCCTCCCCGGAGTTCCAAGATCATGACTTTGTGTTAAACCACGGAGTTTGTGGTGATGTGTTACCGCAGCAATAGAGACCAAATACTCTGGCTTTAACAATAAACCCAACATAGGAGCAGATTATCCATGATGTGTTAGAAGGTGATGGGCCAATAATTCTGGAAAATTCTGGAATCTTCTTTGCCGTAGAGGGAGGTGGCTCTTGGGATGAATGGCTATTTCCCCGCAGAGAAATTGGGCAACGGGTGTTTGACAAGTCTGTGAACTCCTCTAACAGAGAAGCCTTTTGTTTCTTGTGAGGAGACAAAATTCCTGTCCCCGGTGACTGAATTCTGTTGTGCTTTTCAGTAAAAGTAAAATCCAGAAGGCGAGAGTAGAATTCCAGGCGGATACTTTGTACTTAGGTAGTTTCATTGTATCAGAGTGTGTAGCGTTTTATTGTATCAAAGTGCGAAGGGGCGTGGGTGGCTCAGCGCCTTGAGCTTCCAACGGTTGGTCCCGGCTTCGATCATGATCTCCCGGTTCGTGAGTTTGAGCCCATGTTGGACTCTGTGCTGACATCGCGGAGCCTGCTTAGGACTCTGTCTCTTCCTCTCTCTCTCTCTCTCTCTCTCTCTCTCTCTCTCTCTCTGCCCCTCCCCCACTTTCTCTTTAACTCTGTCAAAATAAATAAAAATACACTTCAAAAAATGTGCAAATGGTCATCTGTAGAAAACTCCCATTTATAGGTCAGGGAAACTGAGGCACCAGAGGGAGCAGCCAGCTGACCCAGGGCTGTGAGGTGAGATGGTGCCTCTATTGGGCTGGGAGTTGGGTCTGGGTTTCCTCTCCACGTGAGAATCAGAGCTTCTGTCTTGCACACCAAACACAGGCACCGTGCCCACTCGCACACCTTCCCCCGCCCGGAGAAACGGCCCAGCCTGAGCGGGCTGCCGGCATCGGGCCGTCCAAGCTGGTGGGATGGGTGAGCCCCAGGGAACCTAGCCCTGCCCCCCCCCCCCCCCCCCGCCGCCATGACCATCTCAGCTTCTTGGCTCGCCTCTCCCACAAATGTCTTCCTTGTTTAGCCAACACAGGTCTCTTTTCAGGAAGCTCCCCATCCCTGGGGCCCCCATAGCTCTCAGTGTCTCCGGGGTTGCTGCACACCTTCCCGTCTCCTCCGCTGTGCTGAGCACTCCCTGAGGGCAGCAGCCCTGCCCCCAACCCTGAGAAGCCAAGTGGGGGCCAGATGTGTGGACGATGCTCGTCTCCATCACGTGAAGGTGAAACAGGAATCAAGTTTGTTGCCCCGTGAGGAGCGCATTAGGATACGGGGTTAGCCGCTGAACAGGACCCCCAACAGCAGGGACCTAAACAAGATCACCACCACCCGGGGTCCACGCAGTGGCTCCGCAGGGTCAGGGAGCCGGACTCGGGCCAGCTTGCCACTCTGCTGTCTCCAGCACGTAGTTTCCAACCTCGTGATTTGATAAGGCTGCTCAGGTTCCTGCCACCGCGTCTGCATTCCAGCCAGCGGGAAGGAGAGCGGGGAGCGAGGGCCCCTCCTCCTTTAAGGGCAGGACGGCAGCTTGTGGACATCACCTCCATTCACGTGCCACTGGCCAAACCTGGCCACACAGATACCTTCAGTTGCAAAAAAAGCTGGGCAATGGGCCCAGCAGAAAATCTTGTTAAATACAGAAGAGAAGAGGCGCTGGTATGGTTTCTGCTCCGAGACGTCCTCAGCGGCACGTGGCGGCTCCGAGAATGTCGCCGCAGAAACTCACAGCTTCCTTGGAGGCTGAGGAACGGGGGAGGGGGGTGAGGCAGGCAGGTGTCACCCGGGAGGTCAGAGGACCGCGCGGGCACTGGGGCCCCTGAACTCCTGTCCTCCAGTGGGAGGGGGAGCTTGGCGCCAATGTCTGGAGAAGCCAGGCGTGTGGTGGAGGCTCCGAATCCGCTCAGATGTGGACACAGTCCCCAGGACCCCTCTGTTCCCGCAGGCGGCTGGCACCTCGTCCTCGCGCAGGCGCCCTGATGCGGGACCTCCCTCTGCTTCCTGTCGCTCTTCACCAGCGTCAGACACGGCCGCGCTCGACAAACACGAGCAGGATTTAGGAAGAGCCCAGGCCACAGTGACATAACCAGATTGCTTCCGCCTGCTCAGAACCCCAGTTTTGTGTGACAGCACCGAGGCCGGCCTCCGGGGATCAGTCATGATCAGACAAATCATTCACAGCAACCTTGGTCCCCACGTTTAGTGGTTGGGATGGGGTGGGCGTGCTACTCGATTCTGGTCAATAGGAAAGAGAGGGAAGTTTGGTGGGGATTTAGGGGAAGATTCCCTCCCCTCCCCTCACTCTTAGAGAGAGAGAGAGTCATTCTGGGTGCCGGTGGGTGAGGATGTGATGCCTGGAGCTGTGGCAGCTTCCTTGCAGTAATGAGGGGACAAAGGCAAAGCTGAAAAAAACCTCAGGGACAACAGAGTGAAAGAGTGGAAGGCACCAGTTACCTTATGTGGCAAAGGAATTTTACAGTTGGGATTGAGAATCGTAATCTTAAAATTTTTTTTAATGTTTATTTATCTTTGAGTGGGGGGCAGGTCAGAGAGAGAGGAAGACACAGAACCCAAAGAAGCCTCCAGGCTCTGAGCTGTCAGCACAGAGCCCGACCCAGGGCTCGAACCCACGAACCATGAGATCATGACCTGAGCCGAAGTCGGTTGCTTACCCGGCTGAGCCACCAGGCGCCCCACTGGGACTTCTTATGCCAATAATTCTCGAATAAACTTTATGATTCAAGCCTCTCAGAGTCAGGTGTTCTGTTACCAGTAGCGACAAGGTGTTCGCATGCACCCCTGTGCTCCCACCAGAGCCATCAGCAACCCTCCATCCTGTTTAGCACCGGGACCGAGAGCCTTGGCCTGATGCACAAAGCCCGTGCCTAACCTTTCCGGCCGTACCTCAACTCCCCCTTCGTCTTTGCTCACTCTCTTCCCACGACACTGACCTTGAGTTCTTCCTTCCAACTCACCAGGCTTGTCCCTTTCCCGGGGCCTTGGCACACGCTGCCTCCCTGGGCCTCGGAGCATCATCCGGCTTGGGGGGCCTGCCCCGTCTTTCCCCGTATGGCCCTCCTCTCATGTGGGACCCCGGGGTTCTCTACGCCCTCACTCTCTAGGTTCTCATGGGGGACCCCGGGGTCCTCTACGCCCTCACTCACTAGGTTCTCATGGGGGACCCCGGGGTCCTCTATGCCCTCACTCACTAGGTTCTCATGGGGGACCCCGGGGTTCTCTATGCCCTCACTCACTAGGTTCTCATGGGGGACCCCGGGGTTCTCTATGCCCTCACTCACTAGGTTCTCATGGGGGACCCCGGGGTTCTCTACGCCCTCACTCACTAGGTCTCCTCTGCCAGAACAAGAACTCAATCACAGCTGACGTTAGGTCTGCCTTTTTCCACCGCAGCGGTGGCACCAGGACTGCGGAGCCCAGAGCAAGTGCACACTTGTGTTGTTTTGAATGAATGGCCCGTCTGTGGGTCACTATTTCACTGCTTCCTCCGCTAGAGTCGAGGACACCTCCGGGGACCTCTCTCCCGGCTGGCGGGGGTCCCTCCTTCCCTGGCCAGTCCCTGCCGTACCTGTTAGCACTTGATTCGTTTGTTTACAAGTCTCACACACACACACACACACACACAGAGCTGTATGCATCTGTGGCTACGTAATAAATACCCCCAAACACATAGTAGCTGAAAACAACAATAAACATTTATTATCTTACTGTTTCGGGGGGTCGGAAACTTGGGCGCAAACTCGCTGGGTGGTTTTGGTTTGGGGTCTCTTAGAGGATGGTTGTCAGGTGTCAGCAGAGACTGGGGCCATCGAAGGCTTGACGAGCCTGGAGAGGTTACATCCAGCAAGGTCAAGGGCAGGCCTGGCAAGCTCCTGGCCTTGTGTGAGGCTGCCTCAGTGTCCTCCCGGCATGGCGGCTGGCTTCGTCCAGAGTGAGGGATCCAAGGGGGCAAGGTGGAAGCTGCGGTCGGCACCCTCTGTGACTCGGCCTTGGAAGTCACACGCTGTCACCTACCGGCAGCTTCATTCTACTTTATTGGTCGTGAAACAAAGGCGGGAATACCCAGAGGCGCCATCTTGGAAGGCTTCAGCTCCTTGCGAGCCAGCCTTGCCTTATCTCCGTGGGTTTCCCGGGTCCCTGAGCAGCCCTGGGGCAGGTGGGGGTGGAGTCCAGGCCCAACAAGAATTTGTCGGAAGAATTCACCAATGAATACGGTACCCTGTAATAATGAAGAGTGTCTTATAATAGTGGTGCCTACATCTACGTCTTAGGCCCCTGGGCACGGGACAAGGCACGACATCCCAAGCCCACGGTCGGGCCCTGCGCCAGCTCCTGTGATCATTTCCAAAGACGCTGTCTGAGTGACTCTGGTGCCCAGAGAATGTGATTCATGTCACCCCATGAGTCCAGCGCCAGTGAACTGGGTTCATGGAAGGCCAGGGATGGTTTGGGGGGCTGGGGGAGGGGAGATGATTACACCCAACCCTCTAGGTACTGATGAGACAGGGTCTAACGATGAGCGGTGACCACATGGAACGGATGAACCGATGGACGGAGGAACGAGTCCCTATCAGAATTCCCAGCTCAGCAATGACGTCTGTCTCCACGGCGTCTCCCGGCCCTAGACAGGTCTTGGGACACGGGGTGCCACGCAGAGCCGCTACAGCCGAGCCTGGGGAGGGCAGGGGCCAGAGTGCCGGGAAAAACGTGTCCTCTGGGTCAAAGGGAAGTGTCGGAACATGTGGATGGTGTCCAACGGCCCCTGTGTCACTTGCTGGGATTGTCCTCAGACCCAGACATCTTGGGGATGCCGGTGGCCAACCGTAGGGCGATCTTCTGGGTGTCTTCTCGGGGGACCGAGGGACTCTTCCTCCGGCCCACAGTCCCCGCGCCCCCAAGGTAGGCTAAATGTCGTTTTAAATGTCCATGAGCTGTGTGGAACCGCCCGGACTCAGTTAATCCCTGCTTCCCTTGCTTTAATTTCTGGGAATTTCTGGGATCGCAGTTAAGGTAAAGATGCTTAGCCTCAGGGCCTGCCCGGTGCATTCTGGGGCTGGAAGGGGCACTTGCCTGTGTTAGGGAGCGAGCGGAGACTGCTCAACGCACCCTTGATTTCTGTCTTAGCTGGTGAGGTCTTGGGCAGAACGGGTCTGCGCTGAGCCGGTGAGAAGTACCCAGCAGGGCCCCGGACACGTCTCTCCGTGGGAGGCTGCGGAGCGTCACTGGTGCTGAGCCACAGACACAGGACCCTGGACAAACTGCCCAGCCTCCCTGGGCCTCAGTTTCCTCACTGGGATAGTAGGTGCGGTGACCACAGCGTGAGGGAGGTAGGGAGGTCGCGGGCGGCGGGCGCTCAGGCTGGCACAGGCCAGCAGACGCCCCAGATGACAATGATGATGGGTGTCACCGGCGCTGGGTTAACAAACCGCCCCAAGATTTGCAGAGCCCCGGCAGGTGGCGGAGACACGCCCTGCCCTCGCTCTGGGCCAGGCCCGCCCTCCTCCCCCCTCCCCGCCCCCGAGAAGCAGCTGCGCGTCTGTGACACGGGCCTTGTCTGTACTTCCGGAGGGGACCCTCAGTTACACCGCGGTGCAACGCCTCGGTGTTTTCTAGGCTCTTCATCAGGGAGTTTATTGCTGTGATGAGGGGGGTGGGAGCCCAGAAGACCAAACACCAGGATGAAAGAGAAAGTGGGGAGCAGGGCCACGGTACGTGCCATCACCACCGACAGACAGAATTCTCTTGACGAGGGGGGTTTTACATGGTGCCAGGGGAGGGGAGGCCTCCTGGGGGAGGTTTGTCCAGAAGTTTGCAGACAGGTGTCTGGGTCAGAGAGTCGGGGCTAGACTCATGGGCAGCAGAGCTTGCTGGGGTCTGTGAGGAAGTTAACCTCCCTGTGCCTCAGTCTTCCCTTCTGTAAAACGGGCATGCTGGGGTCACAGCTCCTCCCTCTCTCAGGGAGTTTGTGAGGATGAAAGGAACAACCGCCAGGCTCGGAGCAGAGCCCGGAGCCATGGGTCTGTTTTCCTGTATGAGTGAGTAGGTGCCCTGCTCCCCCGTGGGCGAACCTTGAGAGCCCGCAGGCCCTGCTGTTTGTGGAAGCGGGCCGATGGCCAAGGCAGGGGGGCTCCCTTTCCCTCCCCTCCCCCTATAAACCGCCCCCCCGCCTTGTCCCGGGGAGGGCATGCCAAACAGAACACTAACCCAACGTCGCCCTTACTCTGATGGTGGTCTGAGGCCCCCTCTCCAAGGTGGGGTGACTGGGCACTTTTTAAGTCTCTGCCTAAGATTTCCCACTAACAGGCTGGGAAGAGCTTTTAGGGGGATCCGAAGACTCTGGAGACCCCTGGCCTGGAAAAAAGGGGCTAACAGTGCTGGGGTCTCTTCCCCTCGGGGTCCCTGTCCTCTGCTGAGCACACTCAGCCAGACCTGGGGCTGGGTTCGTCTGTGCAGCAGCCCCCTTGGGGCTCCCCTTCCACCAGGTTAGCTCAGACCCAGCGGCAGCAGCATGACAGGTCCCATGGGTACTCCAGCCTCTGTGCCCACGGTGGGGGGCTGCTGGGGCTGCACCGAGAGGCGTGGGGTCCAACGCGCTCAGGGACCATATGAGCCCCAGGCAGAGGAGTGGGTCTGGGCCCCGGTCTCTTCATCTGTCCCAGGGGACGGTGCTTCCGCCCTGCTCTCGAGGGTCTGAAAGTCCGAGACATCCGTGTCAAACCTCTGTGGCCCAGAGCTCAGCCATACGTCTGCTACTCAGGGGGACAAGGGCCTGGGGACAGGACGGCCGCAGCAGCGCCAGAAATCTGAGCCTCCTTTCTGAACGCCAACGCCTACAGGGGGCACTGTTCTTGCCCCCCAGCTTCCGTGCTGGGCTGTAAGGGTGTGGGTCCCTCTGTGTACAGATTGGCCTGGGACCCTCACAGCTGTGGGACAACAGGACAAGCGTGGGACCTGAAAAGCGCAGGGCGAGGGGCACGGCGGAAGGTGGGGGGGACAGGTGGGAAGGCGGGCTGGACTCGGGTCTCCACTGCCGCTGACCGCCTGCAGGTGGAATTTCCTCCCCATCACTCAAGCCTCAGCTCTATACTTATGCCTTCAGGTGATGGAGCCAGGCCCACCCAGGATATCGGGACCAGCCCTTCCTGACTCCTCAGTAACCGATCACGGGCTGCAATACCATCTACCTGGAAGCGCCCAGTGACCTTGAGGAACTGGGGATCACAGCCTCACTGTGTCCACCCCGACATCACCTTCTGTCTCTGTCACCTTCCTCTGTTGGTGGTTTCTAGCTCCTTCTGCCGGGGTGGAGTCCTCAGCCCCGGCTCCTCCTTCACTTGCCTGTGAAATCTCCGCACCCAGCCTGAGCCAGCCCCCCACCCCCTTCCCCATGAGCCCCCAGCTCGCCTCCCTGCCCTCGGGGGTATGCCGGTTTCCTGTGGGAGCGAGCGGAGCCCAGAACACCGGTCTGCCGGGTGCCTCTGTCTTGCTGGCCTCGCGCCGTGCCCTGGGCCCGATGTCCGGGTAGGGGGTGGCTCTGGGCTGCAGGAAGCTGGCCCCATGGTTGTTTTGTTTTGATTGCACAATCCTGGCTCAGGAGGCTGGAGTGGACATCTGCTGTTTGGGCCGACCGGGCACCCACGCCCCCTTTCTGGCAAAAGCCCCCCCTCGTCGCCTCATGGGGAGTTCCCCCCATGGGCGTGTGCGGCCTGGGGCTGTCAGTCCTGAAGCCCCGTCCCTCCTTGCCAACGGGCGGGCCTGTAGCCTGGGCCAGGTCATTAGCCCTCCCTCCCTGAGGATGGGGGGCTCACTCCTCAGCCCGATGGCCAGTCCCTGAATCTCCCCTGATTGTGTATCCTCCCTGGGGCCTGCCCGCCTGCCTCTCCCATCTTTCTTTCTGACCTGAGCCCCTCCTCCATCTGGGAACAGAGCCCTGTTCCGCTCAAGGCAAACCCAGGCCGCTTCTGTTGCTTGCCACCACAGAAATCTGACAGACAGCGATCTAATGGCCCCGCCCCAACGCTCTGTGTGACCCTGGACAAGATGGCCCCTTCCTGAGCCTCAGTTTCTCCACCTGCCTATCCAAGCTGACCTCCAGGGTTGACATCCCAGGATCCCCTGGCTGCCGTGGCCACCGCAGCTGACCGGGACTGCCGTGTCCACCATCAGGGATCCGCTGAGGCCTTCTCTGCCGTGACCCTGGGCCCTGGGGGCGTGGGCACGCTTGGGGGAGTGGAGATGGCAGTTGGAGAAATCCGTGGTTCTCCCTCCTGCCGTGCAGAGCGAGGCCAGAAGGCTCAATGTATCTGGCCCCAGGGCCTGCGGCGTCCCCAACAGGGTCAGCTTCGCACAGCTGAGCCACCGCTTTACTGCCAGCGTGGCCCATCTCTCTGTAAGCCATGAGGTCTCAAAGTTTTGAGAATCTGGTACAAGCTTTGAAAATTTTTTTAATGTTTATTTATTTTTGAGAGAGAGAGAGAGAGTGCAAGCAGGGGAGGGGCAGAGAGAGAAAGAGAGAGGGACACACAGAATCAGCAGCAGACTCCAGGCTCTGAGCTGTCAGCACAGAGCCCGACGCAGGGCTCGAACTCATAGACTGTGAGATTGTGAGCTGAGCCAAAATTGGTCGCTGAATCAACTGAGCCATCGAGGCGCCTGGAGAATCTGGTGAAAGCTTTGGATGGTCCCCCTAGACCAGAAAACTCTCTCCATCTATGTCTCTTCTCTTTCTCTCTCTCCATCTCTGTCTCCATCTGTCTCATACACACACACACACACACACACACACACGCACAGACACACACACACACACACACACACACACACACACACACACACGTTTTAATTCACAGTTTCCAGAGGAGGGCTGGGATAGCCTTCAAATGCCTATCCTGACCCTCAGAAGAACAGCCTCTGGATTTACAGGACGGATAACCAGCTTCGGCACACAAGTCAGTGGCTGAGCCCTACAACTGGGTGCTCTGTGAACACCAGTTCATCCCCCTACACAGCACAGCATTTGTGGTGGGGACTGACGTGTTTCCACGAAACCCTGGTTCATTATTTTCCTCTTGGGCGTGTGGCTGGACTACATTTCCCAGCCTCCCTTGCAGGCAGCTGTGGCCACATGACTAAGGTCTGGCCAATAGCACGTGAGTTGAAGTATTGCATTCCCACCACATACAATTCCTCCGAAGCCATCCTCCACACTCTCTCTTTCCCCCTCCACGAGATTATTGCAGAAGAGGCTAAGGCCCCAGAAAATGATGAGACACAAGATGAAGGCACCTGGGCCCCGGAGCGAGCAGAGGTTTTTCTCGGAAGCAAGAAAAAACTTTTCTGGGAGTTGTTAGTTATATCTGTTGGCTCATCCTAATACAACATTTATGTTATCCTTGTCCAGAGGAACGTCTCTTCATTTTTATTTACTTATTTTTGAGAGAGAGAGAGAGAGAGAGAGAGAGAGAGAGAGAGAGAGAGAGAGAGAGAGAGAGAATCTTAAGCAGGCTCCACGCCCAGTGTGGAGCCTGCCATGGGGCCCGTTCCCACAACCCTGGGATCATGACCTGAGCTGAAATCAAGAGTCGGAGGCTCAGCCAACTGGGCCATCCAGGGGCCCTTTCTCTTCCATCTAAAATTTTCTTTAACGCCGCAAGCTTCTCCATTGCCTTCAGCCTGGAATCCTCGAGGCTGGACAGGACCCACCTGGCCCTGTGCCTCAGGCTACCCTGAACTGAAGGCATCTTCTCCAGGACCCCAACTGCCCGCCCGTGGGGGCTTCACCCCTCGCCCTCAGGCCCCTCCGCCCCAGCCTCCTCCTGTCATGATGTCTGTGGTCTGCGATCTTCCTGTTCCATCCACAGGCTCCCATTCCTTTGGCCACTGTCTGGGTCCAAAGACCAGGGTTCGGGGCCCACTGTGTCTATTTGTTTTTCTCCCTGACAAACGACTCTTTGAAGGCAGGGCCCGGCTGCCTCGCTGCTGAATTTCCTGCCACCCAGCAGAGGACGAGCACGCAGGGGGTCCTTCTGCAATGCCGCGGTCTCGACAGTTCCACAGCGTGGAAGGCCTGGGAAGGCCGTTCCCAGAATCCCATTTGCCTAGAGCACATGGATTCCGGAGGGTCTGGCTGGACTCCGCCTACGACTCATCGCCTAAATGGACCAGAGCAAAGAAGGCAAAGGCCAGGAATCTGGGACCACTTCCCAAGCACACAGTGCGCCCCCAGCCCCCGCCCTGGGCCCCTACCTGCTGGGAGACTGAGCAACAGGTCAGGGCCTGTCACATCCCCACTGCGGGCAACCCTTTCCACTCCGTTCCTCAGAGACAGGACTGGCCCCATCTTCTCTGTACTTCTGTGGGCCTGCCTCCAAATGACCTCAGCCCTTGGTTACCTTTCTAATCACAAGAGTAGCTTTAATCCGGGGACGGGATGGATGCCATACTATCTCCGTTTACAGATAAGGAAGCTGATGTTCCCTGCCCCAGCAGTGAAAGCCGGGCAAGGGGCCGGCCGGGCAGGTGCACTGCAGTAGTGAGGGCAGCCCAGCCAGGGGGACAGGAAGCTTTGAGAAGAGGAGGAAGTTGACCCCCCCCCAAGAGGACCCCCGGGCAGCTCTCATGCTTGCCTGGGCTCTGGTGCCCCTTCCCGGCTTCTCCCCTCTCCTGGGGCCCTTGCCCTTGGCCCCTGCCGCCAGCCAGTGGACCCACTGCAGAGCTCGCCCCCCCCCCAGCTCCCGTCACTGTCAGCGTCTGCCGTGGGCCTGGCTGTTCGGTGTCTCGTGAGCAGCCCCAGCGAGCGATGCTTCGAGGTTGTGTGCTCACTTTGCAAAACAGCAGAAATTTATAGCCCAAGTAATTGATCACGGTGCTGCTGCCTCCCCTCCGTCTCTCTCGGGCTCCTAATTCCCGTCTCCCTCTCTCCTTTCTCTTTTTTCTCAGCGCACCATCTGTGGTGTCAGAGGAAAGGAAGCCAAGGTGGGGGGGAGTGGCGGATTCTAGTCCCAGTTCTGCCAATTATGAGTCACATGAACCTCAGTTTCCCCATCCGCATGACAGCGACGCTAATAATACCTGCTCACAAGTGCGCGGGGCCCCACGCACACTGGCGCCATGAGGACCCCCAGAGCAGTCTTGAGAGGTGGGGGGGCGTGGCACTGAGGCCCCCCATCCCGACCCGATGGGAGTGCTGGGGCCCAGAGAGCTTGGGGCATTCGCTCAGGCTCACAGAGCCAGTAAATGGCAGCTCTGGCACTTGAACTTGAGTGATTGTGCCCCAAAGCCCAAACCAATTGGCTCCACGGCCTCCAGTCTGCTCCCACAGACCGATCAGAGCAGAGTGATCCTCGCCAGGCCCTCTGACCCCTGTGTCACTGCATTCTGAGGCTAACTGGGAGGGGGGGGGAGGCCCCTGGGACAAGGGGAGTGTTCAGCAAGCTGTAGGTGCAGGACATGGAAGGAAACATCACAATCCTTGCCATTCCTCTGTAGCACTGGCCACTCCCCCGGATCAGGGCCCATGATTGTTGGGGAGACTCTGGGGCCTAAGAGCTCGCCTGGCCCTCAGATTCCCTCTCGCCTTCCAGAGACCCCCTGTGAACAGGAGCCTCCTGCTGGCCTGTAATTGCCAGCATCCCGATGCTTCCAGGGAGGTCCATAGAACCTTCCAGAATGGCCCACAAATAGACCCTGAAGAGCACTGCACTTGGCCTTCAGGTGGCCCAGGAGGCACGCAGGCCTAGGAGAGGTGGCCCAGGTCCCCCGCCTCCCTCTCCTGCCTGAGCCCTGGCTAGAAAGTCCCCGCACTGACTCCCACTCCAGTGCTCCCAGTCTGGCAACCATTCCTGCCTCCCCCCCCCTCCCCACCGCGTTCTGTTCAGTTCTGGGGAAAAAGCATTTCTAGGGGGCTTGAGCTTGTGCTTCCCTCCCACTCCCCGCTCTCCCTCCTTCTCGGTCTGGCTGTGTCTCTCTGCCTCTCTCTGCTAGCCCCCAGCCTGCGGGGAAGAACTTGCTTTCTTCCGTGCAAGGCCACAGGCCAAGTGCAGCGCCTCTCCTGCTCCCCCAGCCTCCGAGGGCGCCTGAGCGCCCAGCACCCGGCCCCCTCCCTTCCCGTCGCAGCCCGGGGTCCGCAGCTGGGGGGGGGGGGTGTTTTGTCCCTCCCTTTTCTGGAAGGACAGGAGGGTCCGGCCCCTGCGGCTTCCTGCTCCCGCCCGGCTGGCGGAGATGAGAGCCGGCAGCCAGGCAGCAACACGCAGAACAAACAGAATTTTTTTTTGCAACTAGAGGGGGAAGCACAGAGCTAAAAATAAAACGAAAAGATCAGTATCTGTCAGTCTGACAGCTGATTGGCTGCTCGGAGATGCATATAATTACCAGCAACCGGCGCCGGGTAGGCAAAGCCGGGAGAAACTGCTCAGATGAGGTTAGGATTTAACCTTTAAATTCTGGAGCCACCGGAAGCCGAGGGGAGGACGGCGGGAGTCGGTGCTAATGAGGCTGGAGGTGGGCGGGCGGCGGGGGGGGGGGCGCCGAATCCGGGGTAGGTCCCGGGGCTCCCCCGGGAAGGCCCTGGGAGCCCTCCGCCCTGTTTGCCTCCGCCATCAGACTGGGAGTGCATCTGATTGGGCGGCCTGGAGGCGGTGGTCCTTCTCCCCGCCCAGCTGGGGGTGGTGTTTTTCCGGGAAGCCGGGGTCTCACCCCGGAGTGAGTGAGGGGGCTGCCTTGGGCCCTGGGGCCCTCCCAGACTGGTCTCCTGTGGAGGCCCACCCCATCCCCACCTACATTCCTCAGCCTTTCCCCGCTCAGAGCGGTTTCTGCCTTCCATCCGGGCTCCGCTCCATCTTCACCGAGCCCCCCACCCCCACCCCTGGCACCTGGCTGTTTGCTGCCCCACCTGGGGACGGCATCCAGGCACCTCAGGCTTATCCTAGTCCCCCGGGGATAGGCAAAAAACGGCTAGACTGGAGGCAGGCTATGATGTCACCAAGCCTCAGTTTCTTTAGCAGTAAAATGGGGGTGATGATGGGGCCCCCTACTGGGCCCGGGATTGCCCCTTGATTCTCTCACCTGAGCCAGGAGTCAGGAGAAGCAGGCCCTAGTCCCAACTGGGCATCCTCCCCTTCTTAGAACTGGTCTCCCCATCTGTGAATTGGGAGTTAGAGCTCTGGTCCTCGGACCTTCCAAGGGGGCGTGGCTCTCCCAGGGCGGGTGATAGAGGTTATAGGGGGAGAGAACTTCTTCCTGCTCCTGAACTCCCCACTTTCTCCCTCCCCGGCCTCTGCCTGCCACCCCCTTCCCTCCCCTCCTGCCAGCCCTCCCCTTCTGTGCCTTTCCTCTGGGAAGCCCTCCCAGATGCCCCAATTGTGCCGCACCTGGGGGTCTCACCTTATGCTCAGGCCCTGGTGGTCTGTGAGCCTTGTCAGGGCCTGGACCTCACGCCTTACTGGAGGCCTGGCCCAGGGCCCCTGGGAAGGGAGACACGCAGACCCCTGATGTGGGACCTGGCAGCCACCTTGGGCCACACTGCCCAGGCTTACGGCAGTCAACGGCCTCGTTGGCGGGGTCGCATCTCTCCTGTGTATCAGCAGACCCGCAGTGCCCGGGAAACACCTGGTCCGGCCTCTGGGGTGACACTGGGGGACACAGCCTCTGTGCAGGAGGGAGGGGAGGGAGGTGCCACCTTAATGCCACAGTCATAGCCCTTGCGGCCCCTTCCTCAGAAAGTTCCAGAGCTCCTAACTGGGGTGGGATGCGAAGGGCAGGTGGGGGAGGGCAGAAGCAGGAATCCTCATAGTTGGCATTCCTACCTCCCTGCCTGGCTGTGTCTGCCCGTCGGAAGTCCTTGAAGGCGCGCTCCCCCACAATGCCTCCTTGAAAGCAGTCCTAGTGTCATTTACACTTTGCAGATGAGGAAACTGAGGTCATTGCAGCAGTTAAGCAACCGCAGGGAGCAAAGGCAGAGCCCGGATCTGCCCAGGGCCCCGTCTCTGGAGCCCAGAACGGGAGGGAGCTGCCCCGACATGAGATGTTGTTGGAACAATTGCTTTGAGCCCTTCTAGGCAGCTACACGGGTGCCAGGAGTCTCGAGGATGCGTTTGTGTGCGGGATGCCGAGGAATCGCCCCTTCCGTGTCTCTGTGAGAGATCAGGAAGACTTGAACTGCTTTTCGATGATGCGGGATGGCAGAGCGAGATTTGCACCGGCCGCGGTGATGGGACTGGACCCCGAGGCGGCCCGGTTTTATTCAGGTTACAGTGATTATCAGAGCAATCCGAGCAAGCGTGGGTTTTTCCCACCTAAGTGCTTGACGTGGGGTTCAGCCTTGCCTCGGATGCGTGTCTGAGCCCTCTCCACCAGCCTTAGATAAAACAACATTCTCGTCCCCGTGTTTCTTCTGTATAGCTGGTCTCCGAGTCTGTCTGTCTCTACATTCGCTGTTCCCCCGTCAGGCAAGGGGTCTCTTCCGCGTACTGCCAAGCCCCCAGCCCCCAGCCCCCAGCACTAGCTCCACAAGATGCAGGAGACAGCAAAGCTTTGCTGGACTCATTTCAGATGAAGAGACTGAAGGTCAGGGAGGTCCTACAGCTTGCCAGGAGGGCCCCCCAGATTTCTGTGGCTTGAGAGCCCAGATGCTTAATCACCACCTCACATAGCTGCCTGAGAGATCCTATCTGAGATTTCCCTCAGGAAGGCTATGGAACATGAATCTTTCCACCCCTGTCTCCACCGACTGTTCTCGGGTCTTTTTTTTTTTTTTTTAAGTTGGCTCCGCGCCTAACGTAGGGCTTGAACTCACGACCCCAAGATCAAGAGCCGCATGCTCTACCGACTGAGCCAGCCAGGCACCCCTGTTCTCAGGTCTTATACAGAAACCCGTGAACCTTCTACATGGAAGCTGCCCCTTCCCTACCTTTTCCCTGCTTACTGGGGAATCAGATGTGGGTTGGCCAGAGTTGGCTCAGGGTTGGGGACATTGTACTGTTTCCAGTTGCTGTTTGTGTGTGTGTGTGTGTGTGTGTGTGTGTGTGTGTGTGTGTGAGTGACCTGATTCCAACTTGCCTTCTTTGCCATGTTGGTCCCCACTCAGAGAAATCTTTGAAGTGGATATGGCCCTACTGTATGATTACTGGCCAGGGTGAGTCATGTGTGCGGTTGGTCACTGTTGCTCATCTCTAGATGGGGTCCCAGGTTCTAGAGGGTCTCAAAATCATCTCAGGGAGGCCGGGGGGTGTAACTCGAGGTGCTAATATTTAAGAGTTTGACTCTACCACTGAGTGACCTTGGGAACATCATCTGACCTCTCTGAGCCTTGACTTCCTCATCTGTAGAATGGGCACATGCATAGATCTACCTTAATGCCTGGCTGTAGGTGGGGGGGAGAAGAGATCAAGCTTTTCTCTCTTTAAAAAAAAATTCTTTTAATGTTTATTTATTTTGGGGAGAGGGAGACAGAATGTGAGTGAGGGAGGGGCAGAGAGAGAGAGAGAGAGAGAGAGAGGGAGAGAGAGAGAGAAAGAGAGAGAGAGAGAGAGAGGGAGACACAGAATCCGAAGCAGGCTCCAGGCTCTGAGCTGTCAGTGCAGAGCCCGATGCGGGGCTTGAACTCACAAACTGTGAGATCATGACCTGAGCCGAAGTTGGATGCTTAACTGACTGAGCCACTCAAGTGCCCTCAAGCTTTCTCTGTTAAAAAAAACATAGAACAGGGGCACCTGGGTGGCTTAGTGGGTTGAGCGACCGGCTTCGGCTCAGGTCATGACCTCACAGTTCGTGGGTTCGAGCCCCGCATCAGGCTCTGTGCTGACAGCTCAGAGCCTGGAGCCTGCTTCGGATTCTGTGTCTCCCTCTCTCTCTGACCCTCCCCTGCTCATACTCTCACTCTCTCTCTCAAAAATAAATAAAACATTGGGAAAAAAATAGAACATGTTGGGGGCACCTCAGTGGCTCAGTCGGTTAAGCATCAGACTCTTGATTTCGGCTCAGGTCATGATCTCGTGGTTCGTGAGTTCGAGCCCTGTGCTCTCAGTCACATGGGGCCTGCTTGGGATTCTCATTCTCTCTCTCTCTCTCAAAATAAATAAATAAATGAGCTTAAAAAATCATTTAAAAAACAACATTTTCCACAAATAACATACAATTTTTATCCCTATCCTTTAAGAAGCGTCGGTTTGAGAAAATCTGTCTAAACACCAAACAGTATCCCAGCACCTGCTGGGTGCCTGGCGTCGCACCGGGCCCTTGGAAGACCGGACGGGGTTACCCGCCTTGAGGACGTGTCCTGCGCACTGGGATGAGACGCTTCACCTGCTCAGCCCCCCTAACGCAACCCCACTAGGGGGCAGGGACCAGGATTGCCATTTCCTGGGCGAGGAAAATGAGGCAGAGAGGACAGGTGACTTGCTTACGATCCCACAGTGAGAAGCTGAGGGGCCAGGCTTTGGATGCTTTTAAAGGTCACGGCACAGCGAGGGGCCGTGGGGGGGAGGGGCGGACAGAGGATCCGAAGTGGGCTCCGTGCTGACAGCAGAGAGGCGGACGCCGGGCTCAAACTCTCGAACCGCACCGCGAGATCATGACCTGAGCCAGAGTCGGCAACCTCAGCGACTGAGCCCCCCAGGTGCCCCCCCAGATGGGCTTTTAGGGCGTAAAGATGAACCTGCGGTCATCTCCTGGGACAGACCAGGGAAACACCTGGCGGACCCGGGGGCGCCCAAGGCCGTGTCCCACTCCACGGGACCTTGCCATGAAACGTCCCTCGTTGGGGTGTGGATATCAGAGTTCCCTGCCGAGGATGGTGGCGGATGGCGCAGTTTTATATCTCACCACGGACTCCTCTTGAGTTGTGTTGAAAGCCCAGTTCGCTCGGCCTTCGCCGTGGTGTTCTAGTCCATGGTCCTGGACAAAGGTCTCCAGATGCCGTTACTCAGACACGCGAGGACCATTTTTAAGAAATGACTGTGCCCCTCCCCCCCCATCCTGTGCCGAGTCCCACATGGAAGGTCACCTTCCAGGGGCCATGAGCTCTGGGGTCCCCACCACCAGTGAGACATCTTGGGATGCAGGAAGCCTGTCTTGGCACCGGGCTGCAAGGCGAGATTGTCTGCTGCTGATGAGTCGTCGGCGTCCATCAGACTTTGGAGCCCTGGCTCCTGGGCAGTACCTGGAGGCCTCGAACCCCCTGTGGACACGGAGGGGGGCAGGGGGGAGCTGGGGGCGGGCTGAGGACAAGGGTCTGCCTAGAAGGAGCAGGAGGAGGGCTGCCGGTCCAGACCCACATGTGCACCCGGAGGAGCCCAAGATGGGAAGGCAGGGGCCCGGCGGAGTGGGAGAGGCCCCGTCTTGTCGGTCTCTCCAAGATGTTCAAGTTCATCTGTGCCTGATCCCCCATGCTCCCCTGCAGGCCCGCAAACCAGAACCCACACGTCATCAAGGACAGCTGTCGTCGGGAAGGAGGCATGAGGAGCATCCAGGGAGGACCTGGGATGTGTGTAGGGCGGGTCCCGCCCCTTCCCGTGTTCCCAGGGGAGCCTGTGGTGGCCCAGGGCGGCCCGTGGGGGTAGCCTCTGCACCCCAGGACGGGGGGAGGGGTGCCAGGAGCGGGTGAGGAAGCACTCGCCTTGCTTTAGAGAAAACCTTGGAAAAGCAGGTGCCGCTGCAGAAAAGTAATGGAGACAATGCCCTGTGCTCCCTTCGGGAACCCGGGATTTCTAAGCTAGTTCCTCCCTGGTTCCCTCCAGAAAAGTCCTTCCTGCTGTTATCCACCCCCAGGCCCGTGTGTTTGTCCAGCAGGCAAACTGCATTTGTTGAGTAAGATGAGCTCTCACATTTTAGTCTAACCAAGGGCAGCGAGGGTGACGACGTCACACCGGCTCCCTCGTCCCCTCGCGAGTCCGATCGAGCCGGTGGGTTGATGGAATCCACCCAAAGCAGAGACACGGGGTGGCGGGTGTCCCTTGTGGTGGCCGGGCCCTCGGTAAAGACCAGCAACCATGGGAGATCTGAAGAGGCCCGGAGCCCCGCCCAGACAGTTTATGAGGCCCTCCAGGGAACCCAGACTGGGAACCATGGGGCTACAGCAGGTGGGGTGGAGGTATAACTCTGTGACAGGCCCTGCAGCCGCTCCCGTGTCCTCATCAAGGCGTCCTTCGGCAGCAGGGTGTCCCAGAGAGCTGGGTGGCTCTCGAGACCTCCTGATTCTGCCGTATTTTGGCTGTGTGGCCTTGGATAGATGGCTTTCCCCCTCTGAACTTTAAAATTTTTAAAAACTTTTTTAAATGTTTATTTTTGAAAGAGACCGAGGGAGACACAGAATCTGAAACAGGCTCCAGGCTCTGAGCTGTCGGCACAGAGCCCAAGGCGGGGCTCGAACCCATAAACCGCGAGATCATGACCTGAGCCGAAGTCAGATGCTTAACCCGCTGAGCTGTGCAGGTGCCCCTCCCTCTCTGAACTTCTGGGTCTCACTGCCCCCCTCCTGAGTGCTCTGTAAGGCCTAGGTGTCTTTACTATTGACATTACATCCTGTTCAGGTCCCCTGACTTCCCTCATGCCCTGACCGTGTCACTGGATGTCTCTGAGGTGCAGAAGAGCCTAGAAGGGGGGCAAGGAGGCAAGGAGGCCAGACATCTGAGGCCAGCGCCTCCGAGCGCTCCCCGTTCACGTGCCCGGGGTCACCTGGAGATCTTGCTCAAATGTGGAGCCGATGCAGCGGGCCTGGGCAGGGCCTCCCGGGTGAGGCAGCCGCGGGGGCCACACTCTGGCCTGAGGAGGAACGCAGGCTGCTTGGTGTCTGGAAGTGACGGCTCCAGAAAGGCCTGCGAGCCCCAGAGGGTCCAGGACGGGAGAGACGAAGCAACGTGAGGGTCAAATTATGTTTTCAACGGAAGAACAGATCTCTGCCTCCCAGCGTGTAGAACAGATCTCTGTTCCCACCCCCACGCAGCCCCCGGGGCCCGAAAGAATGCGGCTTCCCTCGCTGAAGGGGGTGGACTTGCCTTTAAAAAGTTGCCTGTAAAATGAATTTTTCTGTATCAAATGTTATTTTCCAGTGGTTTGTGTTTTAAGACCATGGGAGCGTTCCCACTGAGAAATGTTCACCTCCGAGGCGTTGGCACTGAGGGTGTGGGCAACGCGAGGGGCGGAGAGTTCGTGGGCGCAGCCCCCCCCACGTGTTGGGGGGCGGGGGTGACAGAACTCATCAGAACTAGAACTGCAGAGTTTGGGAACCAAAACCTGAATCCAAATGGTGCCCTAATGGTCTGAGGTCCATGCCCGACTCCGGCCTGGGGTCTTGAACAATATCACCGAATGTAAGAGACCCAGGGCACAGCAGCCCCTCGACTGGAAAAGGAGCCCAGAGGGGCCGTCCGTCGTGACGGGCTGGCCACCTTGTCCTTGCACAGAACTCCATAGGCCTGTCGGGCTGGAAGTGTTTTTGTTCTTTCTATTGGACACGATCATGTAATCTACTCAAGGAGGAGCTTGCTGCCTTGACCATTTAGAATGTTCTGAGACTCTGAAGACAGAGGTCCCCGAAGACCCCTGAGAAATGCGGGGTGAGGAGAAGTGCCAAGGAACACTGGATTCTTGAATGAGAGACTCAAGTCGCAGTGGCCCACGTCACACAGACAGGCTGTGCTTTTCCATCCTGTTCTGGGATCGGCATCGCACAGAACACACGTTAGGAACCAAGTCAGTGAAGGGTCCTCATGACTAAAAGGTCTCTCTGGTCCTCAGTTAGTTACCTGCTGCCGCCTGAGAAATCACCCCAAACTTAATGGCTTAAAATATGAAGCATTCCGGGTGCCCGGGTGCCTCAGTAGGCTGAGCATCTGACTTTGGCTCAGGGCATGATATCGTAGTTCGTGGGTTCGAGCCCTGTGTTGGACTCTGTGCTGACAGCTCAGAGCCTGGAGCCTGCTTCGGATTCTGTGTCTCCCTCTCTCTCTGCCCCTCCCCCACTCATGTTCTGTTTCTCTCTGTCTCAATAATAAACATTAAAAAAAAATTTTTTTAAACCCGAAACACTAAGCATTAATCCCAGAGTTTCTGTGGGTCAGGAATTCAAAAGTGGGTTCACTGGATGATTGCAGCCTGTGGTGTCCTGTGAGGTTGCCATCAAGGTGTTGACAGTGGGGTCTGTGTCATCTGATGGCTTGACCGAGGCCGGACGGTGGGCTCCCAAGATGCCGCACTCATCGGGCTGGCAAGGCGGTGCTGGCTGTTGGCCAGGAGGCCTCAGTCCCTCGCCCCAGGGACTTCGCGGTAGGGTAGCTTGAGTGTCCTTACAACATGGCGGCTGGCCTCTCTCAAGGTGAGTGACATCAGATAGCAAGACAGAAGCCACAGTACCTTTTAGGACCTAACCTTGGGCCGTTTCTGCAGCATCCCATCGGTCACGCAGGGCAGCCCTGTTCACGGTGGCGGGACCTACGGAGATGTGAACCCCGGGAGGTAGGAGTCGCCTGGAGATCATCTCGAAACTTGAGCACCCAGTGACCAGCCCTTCAGTATGGGAAGGTAATTTGTCTCATTCACACAGTTGGGTTCTTACCATCGAGTGTCATTAGGACCTCTGATGAGTGACCCGCCGACCTAAGGGAAGAGGACACGGAAAAACAGCAACCGCAACAACCCAGCCCCGTGTATCGAATGCTCCCCTGTGCCTGGTACCCCTCGGGCATCAAGACACCTCACAGTCCTTGTCCCCAACCAGTGGGTTCCAGCAATATTTCCAAGGTAGGTCACCCCCATCTATGTGCACAACATGAGATGACTTTGTGATGAGGGCTATCACAGCACAAGCACGTCTGCCTTCTAGAAGGTTCTGAGACCAAATCGGTGACCCAATGAACCCAGGCGGAGCAGATTGGAGAGTGGACTTCGGATGGATAAATGCCAGTGATAAACAGATAATAAATGGCTGAGATAAAATGTTTATTTCACGTACATTAATAAGACGTGGGATCGGGGTGAGCAGGGGAGTCTTGGGTTTCCCGGGGTCTCGTTGCTGTGACAAGTGGTCATGTCCCCAGGCTGGGAGGCAGTGAGGCCTGGTGGTGAGGACTGGGGTCCTGGGTGCCTGCGCCCCTGTGCCCCCCAGGCCTGCCCATTTGCTGTTTGCTATGTGACCCAGGCAAGTGACTCCGCGGTCCTCAATTTCCCATCTGCAAAATGGGGTGGTGATGGCAGGCACCTCCAGTTGCGGTCATTCAGAGGGACGATCCCTGGCCCATGACAAAGCAGACGGCTGCCACCACAGGGGTGGCAGCTCGGATTCAAAGAGCCCCTATAGCAATGTCATTGCCGGATGGAGCCTTGCTCTGGGACCGCAGGTGGACCCGGAGCCACAAAACAGGGCCTCCTGCAGGGGTGACCCCAGAGGGCTGGAAGGAACCCGCCCCTCCTTCTGCTTGGAGCGTGTGCAGGCATAGAGCCTGCCCGGCCCCTTCCTGTCCTGTTGGGACACGATTTTAACAGAGGGAGCATCCTGGGTGTGTTCTGCCCGCCCCCCAGAAGTCCCAACCCGCTGAGCAGGTCTTGGGGGGCTCTGGGTAAAGTCGCTGTCCCTGCAGACGGACCAGGCGTAGATTCAGAAAGGGGATGTGGGCACTGGTCCCCGGTCCCCCAGCCTGCACATGCGCTGACAGAGGGTGTTCGAATGGCAGGTGCTAAAGACAGGTCCTTGGGTCAGGCTGGCCTCCGAGCCCATGGCTCCATCTTTTGGGGCTGTGTGACTCTGGGCAGGTGCCTCAGCCTCTCTGGGCCTCACTTCCCCCATTCCTACAATCCCGGGATGGACTCAGCTGCTGGCCTTCTGGCCGTTCTGAGGAGCCCGGGGCCGGCCAGGAAGACACAGGGACTGCACAGGAGTGCGTGGGGCAAGCCAAGGACCCCCCTTCCTTGCCAACCAGGGCCACGCTGTTTTCATCTCCTGGGTATGTCGGTGCTCTGGATAATACTTCATTAAAAAGAAGAAGGAGGAGAAAAGAAAGGGTGTCCACAGTGAAAACAATACGGTCTAGAAGTTTCCTACCAGCTCCCTCTGTCCGCTGGCTCATTCCTTCAAGCTCTGAGGGAGCAGAGTAGACATGAGCCGGGGTCAGTGACTGCCAGTTTCCAAATGGCTTCTGGTTTTCTGGGCTTGGGGGGTCTCCTCTGTGGGTGCCAAGGTCACGGGCAGGCTGGGCAGCCTGGCCTCCTCCCTGAACACGGGCACTGCCGCCCCCGCCCCCTGGGAAGGCTGTCCAGGGCTCTGCTTCTTCACCTGTGCAGCAAGGAGGAGGAGGAGGGGGATGGGGAGGGGGTGGGGAGGGGAGGGGGAGGAAGAGGAGGCAGCCGTGGGCTCCAGAGGTCTGCAGAGCTATGTCTGGAGTGTGGGAGGAGCCGGCCTGAGCCCACTGTCTCCAGCTGGCCCTGTGACCCGCAGGGCTCAGAGTGGCCACCCGGGGCCCCTGGGGAATGCAGAGCCGAGCTGGGCCGGGCTGCCAAGCTGCCATTTGAAATGTCTCCTGTTGGTGGCACTTTGGCGTGGTTCAGGTGTTCTGGGCTTAGACTGTATTTGGTGTGTGAAAACATGCTAGCTCGTTCTCTGTTGAGGCTCTGTGTCTCACTCGAGGGAATCCGAGTGCCTAGCGTTGGCTCTGACCGTGGCCTTCCCCGGGTAGAACCCATCCGCCCCTCCTCCCAGCCCTCGGAAGGCAGTCTAAGCCTGGGAGTAGCCCCAAGGCCTCCAGGAGCCTGGCACAGGCCACGCCCTCCCGTCAGAGGCTCTCCACCCCTTACCCTCTCTCTCTCCTTCAGACGCACAGACTGGAACCTGCCAGCCTTTCCCTCTCTCTTCTCTCTGGAGTCTCAAGTTTGCTGCCTCCTGTGCCTAGAACACTCCGTGACCTCTTTTCAAAGCTCGCTCCACGTCACTTCCTCCAGGAAGCCCTCCCTGTCTAACTGAGCCACTTTAGTCCGTGCCCAGGCTCACCCTGTGCTTCTCCTTTGCAGCACTCATCACTGTCACGATCTAAACACCCCCTCTTCATCTGGGAGCCCCTCTCCACTCACACCCACACGCACCCACAGGCTGGAATGTGGGCTCCACGAGGCCCTCCCTGGCCGATTACCCAGGCCCAGCACCCAGGGAGGGCTCTGGAAACATCTGCCGAGTGAATCCATGACGAGACACTGTAGGGGCCCCGACACACGGCCTGTCGGTCTCAGGTCGGTGACCCGGGGCCAGCTCTCCCCCTGGCCAGGTCATTCGGAGCCCGGGAACCCGGCGGCCCCCCAGCTCCGTCCGGAAGGCCCTGCAGGGAGGACGGAAGGGGTTAAGCCGGTTCTGGCAGCCTCGTGCTGCGTCTGCGGCAGTTCCCCCTTCCGGGGCAGCAGCTCCGGAGGTTGGTGAGGAATGTTTGCAATGCAGAGCGAGGAGGGAGGGCGGGCGGGTGGAAGCGGAGGCCTGTGGAGGCCGGCAGGGCCCGGTTGAGCAATCGCCCGGCCGCTGGTTCCTGGAACTCCTGCCTTTTCCCGCCTTGCCGGCTTCCTCCGCCCGCCTGCCCCGCAGTGGGGGCGGCCTGTGCCCTGGAGCCCGCAGACGAAGGTGGAGGGACGAGGCCCAGAGAGCTAGGAGGCCAGAGGTGAAAGGGAGGGACTGCCAGGGAGAGACAGAGGAGAAGTACAGTCTGCTTAGCCACCTTGGCCCAGAGAGGGCAGGGCCTTTGCCCAAGGTCACACAGCAGCAAGGCAGCGGCTGGGCAGGACCACACCCTGGATTCCGACTTTTTGGTTTCCATGGCACCAGGCCACAGCTCCACACAGCACGGGGGTCACTGAGCCACTGAAATGGGAAACTCTCCCCACTGACGGCAAAGGCCCCCCCTCCCCCAGCCCTGGCGGGGCTCTTCGCTCCAGCCCCAGGGGCTCCGAGAGGATGGTGGCTCTCACTGGGCTGGGCGCACCCCCAAGCCCCCGGTCCCCGGCACTGCCCCCTGCGTAGGCTGTCCTGGGGACACTGGTCACCTCCAGGAGTGCGGAGGGAATGGACGGAGGGGCAAACCTGAGCTCATTCTCGAAAGTCCCCTTCACGGAAGGCGCTTCCCGGTCCCGCCCAGGCACAGAGTGAATGTCCGTCTCCACAGGCACATGCCAGTCTCGGGAGGGCAGCAGTCCCTGACGCCCAGAATCTGGGGTCTGGGGGGGCGGCCCCCACAGTTCAGACCACATGTGACTCTCAGGCTCGTCTCTTGCCAGCCTCCTGGTGGTGGCCTCTCTTACGGAGCCTCAGTTTTCTTATCTGTAAAGTGGAGTTAAGGGAAGGGGGGGAGTCTGCCTCTGCTCAGGCTCTGGCCTTTCATGGTGCTGCAGACATTCAGTCCGTTTGGGGCTTGCACACGGGGTCCCCACCAGCCAGGCCCTGGGCTGTGCCTACACAGCCCCCGAGGTGCCGCCTTGGCCACCAGGGTGGAAACAGCAGCGGAAGTACTGGGACCCCGCGTGTCCAGAGGGCGGGGCGCGTGATCCGCGTGAGCTGGACATGCTTCTGAGAACCGAACACCCTATTTACAGGTAAGGAGGCTCGAGGGACCTGCCCGGCCATGTGGACACAGAGAGGGATTTTAACCTGGAAAAACCACACCAGTAACACCAAGGACCCTCCTCCAGTCAGTTCTGCTGCCATTCGTGGCGGCCTTACGGTGAGCCAGGCCATGACGGACCCACTGTAATCCACCAGCACACCTAGGAGGGAGATAGACTGAGCCTCATTGTTTTTTTCAGGAAACAGAGAGGTTGATGCGCTTGTCCGGAGTCACACAGCTTGTAAGGAGTGGAGCCTGGCTTTGAACTCAGGAGGCCTGCCTCTGGAGCCTGTGCTCCTGGCCCATCTTCTCCATGCTTGGCTTGGGATCCTGGCTCTGCACAGAGGGGCTGGGGCACCTTGGCTGAGTCCCTTAAGCCCCAGAGTCACAACGTGAGGGGAGAATCTTCAACACGCACTGGGGTGGGGGAGACACCCTGCTAAAGGGTCACCACCCACCAGGTGAGGGGAGCTCAGAGCAGCCAAGCCTCTGGCTTCAGGGCACACAGCCGGCCGAGCCGAGGACCCACTGCCCGGGCTGGTGGTTGCTCGGCGTCCCTGCTCCCTGTCCCTGCTCCCTGTCCCTGTCCGCGGTGCGCCGAGGCCGCAGCCGGGAAGGCCCCCCACAGGCGGCTGGGCTCCCGCGCCCAGATGGACAGATGACGGCGGGCCCCCTCCCAAGGCCCGCGGGCTGCCTGGCTTCACCACCTCCTCCGGAGCAGGTTTCCTTTAAGAAACCAGAAGATTGATTTCCTGGCAGGCTCTGCGCCGAGGAGCCCGTCCAAATGGTTTGCATGTCTGCATTTTTTACTGCTCCGTTTAATATGTATGCAAATGCCGGCCGGCTGCGCCCGCCGCGGCCGCACAGTCACACGCGGCGCCCCATTAAAGCGGCCGTCCGGGCGCGCGCCTCCTTCCTTCCAGGCGACGGGCTCGGCCCTGATAGATGGGGCGCAGGGACGGAGACAAATGACGGGCTTTGTAATTTCTTTTTCTCTTTTTCTGGGGGTGGGAGGGGGGCGGCTCAGCCTGGAAACAGCAGAGGAGATTTAAATATATGCAAAATTGTTTGGGGGTTGGGGGGCGGCTAAAAACCCGAACGGGGGAGAGAATTCAGCGTCTCCTCCGTGGGAGTCGGGCTGGAGGCTGGAGGGGGAGCCAGAGCCCCCACAGTCACCTTCTGGCAGAGAGAGCGGCTTTGCTTCTGATAAGCAGGCACCGTCCTACGGGAAAGCGCGGCTTCTGCCACAGTGAAAAGGAAAAGGCTGGTTATTTTCTGCCTGGTTTCACCTGGGGGGTGGGGCAAGGGAGACACTGGTGAGAGGCGTTCCCATCCCCCCCCCCGTCTTTTCTGGGGCGTCCAGGGCTTTTCACGTTATAGGTATAATGTCCTGTAACTCTCACACCAGCCCCGTGGGGTAGGTCACACCCATTGTACAGATGGGGTAACTGAGGTTTGCTAGAGCGAAGGCCCTTGGGAAGGACTGTTGGGGGGGGAGAATTGGGAATACTAGAGCCCTAACCTTGACCCCCACAGCCCTCAGCCCTCTCTTGCTCTGTGGAATCAGCCCCCCTCCCAACCCGGCCCCTGCCTGGTAAATCAAGATCGCCTCTGAGTGAGCCTGAGGACTGAGCCCCAATTTTTCAAAATATCGGTTAAGCCTAAAATACAAGGGGTGAGTTTGAAAAGAATCTCTCTGAATTTCTAAAGACTTCAGCCTACGTGGCAGCTGGGGGGCTGCCTGGAGGATCACGGGAACACAGGAACGGCTCACAGAGGAAGGCGGCAGCGCCAAGGGAGGGCCGCTCTGGAGCGGATGACAGACGGACAGAAATTTACTCCTGCGTGTGTTTGTGTGCAGGCCAGCGTGTGCTAGCGCGAGGGTAGGACTGTGTGTGTCCGTGCACACGTGCGTCAGCGTGCATGAGTGTGTGCCCGCGTGACAGCAGCCGAAAACTTGTCTCGAGGCTGCTGAGCAGCTGGGGTATGAATTTCCCCGAGGGCTTCCGTCTCCCTGCGGGTGAGGCCTCTCCCTTCTCAGGGCCCGTGGCTCCGGCCTCTCCGTCCCCTCCCGACCCCTCTCCCCGTTCCAGGGACAGCCTCTGTTGCCTCAGCTGCAGAATGAGGGGTAGTGCAGGCAGCGGTGAGGGGTGAGGAGGTGAGGGTCTGGGAATGCTAAGCTCTGCTTAGCGGAGGACTTATGTCGCTGGGGGGGATGGGAGCAGCCTGCTGCCTGATGGGTAAGCCTGGGAATTCTGGGCCAGAAACGGGGTG
Source organism: Mungos mungo (assembly GCA_004023785.1). Lineage (NCBI taxonomy): Eukaryota > Metazoa > Chordata > Mammalia > Carnivora > Herpestidae > Mungos > Mungos mungo. Next base: position 71,228 of record PISW01007076.1, read on the forward strand.
AAGGCTCTCTAGAGAAGCCCCCTGTGGGTATGTGCGTGTGCACACGTACGCTGTGTGTGTGTGCGCACCTGAATTCAACGATCCAGGCTTTCCTGCCCTCCTCTCTCTCCCACTCACTGCCATCCATGCCCCGGGGGCAGGTGCTCACCATGGGGGGGCCCTCATTCACCCCAGGCCTCCCCACGGAGCCCAACCAGGCAATGACCCCGGTCCCAGGCCTTCCCTCCACTCACCTGCGTCTTAGGATAGTCCCCTCCTCAACGTGGGTGCCCCTGGCCCGAGCTGGCCCGACCACAGCCAGCACCGTGGTGCCAGCAGGGATGCCTGCCTGCAGCTTGTTTGCCCCACAGAGTCAGGAAAGTTCTTTCATGGAGAGCATTTTGCATGCATTTCAACACTGCTGTCTGAATACCTCCTTTCTGGGGTGGGGGGCTGGAGATCCCCTAAAACCGCTCCTAGGTCCTGAGCCTAGAAAAGCCAGGGTGCTGAGCCTGGGGCGGGTGTGGGGGGCTCCGGCCTCCCCTAGAAGGAATCGCTCCAGGGGCTCCCGCTCCGGCTGCGGCAGGACGGGGCCTGCGTCTTCACCAGGACGTCCCTCACACCGCCAGCCGCACGGAAGCGGCCCGGGCACCACAGTGGCTGCTGAAGTAGACAAGCGTGAGCGACGAGGGACGAGGGTCGCATCTGGGCAGCGCTGGGCCTCCTGCCCCGTGGCCCCCTGGGGTGGGCGCCCTCACTCCCCAGCTGCTTAGGGGGGTGGTGCGGGCTGCTGTGTGGACCAGCTGAGTCAGGCCCTCACCCTGGGCAAGGGGCCACGGTGGCTCACGCCGATCCTGCTGACGGGGCTGAAAGAGCATCTGCACCTCCCTCTGCAGCCCGCCATTACTCATGCTTGGCGTGTCTCCCCGAGCAAGGGGTGACCCGGGGAGCGGCCCAGAGCCTCCCGTGCGCTCTGAGGAAGGGGCGGCCGGAGGCCGGACTCGGAGGAGGCACGGCAGGGCTTGGGAGCGGCCGCTCCGAGTGCAGGGACCATATTTTTCTGAGCTGAGAAATTAGGACACAGGATGTAGCAGAGGGTTTTCTCAGATTCGTCTCATCGAAGGTGTGCAAGGTCAAGCTTATTTACCTAGGTAGGTAATGGAGGGCCTTTGCTGAGAAGAATCGGGGTTTCCCAAATCAGGGAGGGCCGGGAAATAAATAATTCGATTTGACTTATCTTCTGGGGGCGCCTGGGTCAAGCCTGTCCTTGGTGTTGGTGCTGTAGCAAGGAGCAAAAACAGGCGTGATCCTCGTGGCCTCATGGGGCTCACGTGGGGTGGCTGACAGTCCCCAGACGATTGCAGGGTTCAGCACCATGAGCACATGTGAGAAGTGCTATGGGGTGGGGGGCAAGGGTTCCGAGTGGAAGGGGCTGGGGGTCTCCAGGAGGACTTCTCTGAAGAATTAATGTTTGAGGGGAGACAGAGCCTCTTAAGATGAACTCTTGACGGGATGGGAGTGGAGTGGGGTGGGGGAAGCACATTTCAGGCAGGAAGAATGGCATGTGCAAAGGGCCTGTGGCAGAAAGGAGTGCTGGGAGTCTGGGGGCCAGGAGGACAGCCCGGTGACTGGAGTGTGATGAGCGAGGGGGAGGGGAGGTTGGGGATGTCAGCAGGGGCCGGTCCGGGTAGAGCCCACCAGCCCATGAACATGGGGTACGTTCTCCCGCCAGTAGCAGGGAGCCATGGACTGTTAGACACAGGTGTGACCTGACCATTCTGTGCGGAGTGTTGGGATACTGAGGATGATGATGATGATGGCAATTCTAGAAAGCCTTTAGTGAGTGTTTCCTATGTGTTAAGCCCCATTTGAACCATTTTATGGATGGGAAAGTGAGGGCTGGAGGGGAAGGGGCGTGGCTGCTCCAAGATCATACAGCTGGCGAGTGGCCCAGCTGGAACTCAGACTGATTCTGTCCTGGCTCCAAAGGCCCTTGCTCTTGTCCCACAGCCCGAGCTGCCCCCTCCCCCAATCTGGATGCGGAAGGACATGCAGACGACAGCCTCCCCTCCCCCCCGCCTCACGCTTTGCCGTGGCATTGCCTCCACTCTGCTCTGTGTCCCAGGCCTGGGTGGGGACTCTGGGCCGCAGAGTCAGCCGGGGCTGGAAAGGTCCAGCTCCGTTCCCATTGGACCTAGCGGCGGGGGCGGGGGGCGGGGGGGCGGAAGCTGAGGTTGCAACATCAAAGACTGAGGTTCTGGAGAAGTTGGGGCCCCAGCGGGGGACGGCCTCTGCCCTAGCCCGTTCACTGGGGCTCGGGTCACAGCACGGCCCTCAGGAGCAGAGCCTCACTCCCCTGTTTGGGGGGCTAAGGACTTTGAGATGTGGCTTCACTATCCGGGGGGGAGCAGGGCAGCGCCCCAGACACCCGCTTTCTCCAGCGAAGGCGGGTCCGGATGATTGCGCCTCTGCAGACCTACCAGTGACATTTTAAACATGCTTCTTCTTCTTCTTCTTCTTTTTTTTTTGCATTAAAAAAATTCTTATTCCCCCAGTGATATTCAGAGACAGGAAAATCAAAAGCGCACGAGATACTGCTTCACAGAAATAACAAGTGCTGGTGAGGTTGTGGAGAAATCGCAACCCTGGGCACCATTCGTGGGGACGTAAAATGGTGCAGCCACTGTGCAAACCAGGATGGCGTTTCTTCAAAGGATTAAAAATAGAATTAACCATATGATCCAGCATTTCCACGTCTGGGCACATACCCAAAAGAATCGAAAGCAGGGTCTCAGGCAGATCTACGTACCCCCGTGTTCCCTGCAGCCTTATCCACCATAGCCAAGAGGCAGAAGTGACACAAGTGTCCGCCGACAGGCGAAGGGACACACAAAATGTGGTCTGTGCATACAGTGGAATATCACTCAGTCTTACAGAGGAAGGCACTTGGGACCACATGCTTCAGTATGGATGAACCTTGAGGACATGACGCTAAGTGAAATACACCAGGCACAAAAGGATGACTACGGTAGGATTCCACTTATTCTGGGGACTTGGAAGGGGCAAATTCACAGAGACAGAAAGAATGATGGGTGCCAGTGCCTGGGGAGTCCGTGTTTTTTAAAAAAAAAATCTTTTATGTTTATTTATTCTTGAGACAGAGAGACAGAGCACAAGTGGGGGAGGGGCAGAGAGAGGGAGACAGATTCCGAAGCAGGTTCCAGGCTCTGAGCTGTCAGCACAGAACCCAGCACAGGGCTCGAACCCACAAACCGTGAGCTCATGACCTGAGCTGGAGTCGGAGGCTTAACTGACTGAGCCCCCCAGGTGCCCCTGGGGGAGTCTGCGTTTAATGGGCACTAAGTTTAGCAAGATCACAAGAGTTCTGGGGATGGACGGTGGCAACAGAGGCACAAGACGCTGAATGTACTTAGTACTCCCAGACTGCGCACTTAAACGTGGCTAAGACAGAAAATTAAGAAAAACAACCAACACCACCTTATTCTAAGTTCTCTCGGGTTGTCAATGACAGGCATTCTTTTAGTTGCATTTATAAGAAATAAAATAGGGGCACCTGGATGGCTCAGTCAGTTGAGCATCTTGACTCTTGATTTTGGCTCAGGTCATGGTCTCACGGTTTGTGAGTTCGAGCCTCACATTGGGCTCTGTGTTGACAGCGTGGAGCCTGCTTGGGATTCTCTGTCTCCCTTTCTCTCCACCCCACGTGCATGCTCTCTCACTCTCTCTCTCTCAAATTAATAAATAAAGAGAGAAATAAATGAAAATATCAGATGGGGGGTGTCATTAGAGCAGTTAAGAATCACAGATGCTGGTGTTCCTGGGCGAGTGACTTCACCTCTCTGAACCTCATGGTGCCTCCCTCCTGGGGCATGATGGGATTCCATGATGTCCCCGAGGTGGTCCATCCAGAGGAGTTCAGTGAGCACTCAGTACCCAGCAGCCCTTAATGCTGGCAGGTATTTCTCAGGCCCCTGGGGTTTGGGAGTATGAACAGCACAGGCCCCTCACAGTCAGTGGATATAAGACCCCTTGCCCCACTGCACACATGGGGAAACTGAGACCTGGAGGAGTCACGGGGCTTGCCTACAGCCTGTTGGCGTCCCTTGAACTGGACTGTGGTTTTCCAAGTATGTATTGGTTAGCAAGGCTAGGTTCTGCTGCAGTAACAAATAAGCCCACGTCAAAGTGTCTCAACACAACAGAAGTGTGTTTTGCAGCCAGCGAGATCTGCTGTGAGCCCAAGTGACTCTCCAGGGCTATTGTCGTCCAGGTGAAAGCCCAGGGATCCAGGCTGCCTCTGTTCCAGGGTGCCCTGGTCACTGAGGCAGGGAAACAAGCATTGCATCACTTCCTCCCAGAGTTCATTGGCCGGCACTGGTCACATGGCTTCACCCCAGGCAAGGGTGGGCGGTCCCGAGAAGGCGGGACTTGGTTGTGGCTGAGTATCGGAAGTTGCTGCTCATCATCCCAGTGGGGTGCATGCTCACGGTAAACTGAGTCCAAGAGAAAAGAGTTTAAAGCTGGAATGATTCCTATTCCTACTTGAGCCCCACGCTGTGTTCCCGGGGCCACTGTGATTACCCTGTGGGTCCCGCCATTACCAGCAGGGTGTGTGTGGAGGCGGCCCCCCTGGAAATACACCTGCAGGCTTACTGTTCTTTCTCACCGCTTGAAGGAGCAGGCAGGTGTCTGCCTCGGCCTCTTGCTCTCCCATCAGGCAGCGCCTTCACGTTTATATAAATCAGTCTCCCCGGATGGGTGTCCAGGAGGCTTCTAAAGTTCTGCCATTATCAACAGTGATGCACTGAGTCTGTGCCTTTTCCCTTGTCACCCGTGTGAGTGTTTCTGTGGTATAGATTCTAAAACTGGAATCTCAAGGTCAAAGGGCAGGTGCGTCGAACAAGCTGACAGCTCTCTGGCAGCAGGTGCCGTTTCCAGGGTCAGTGGGAGCTTTCAGGAAGAGGTGCTAATGGAATGAGTTCCGGGGACCAAGGTGAGTTCTCCGTCCTGGGGGGGAGGGGGGCTCCAGATGGGACACTGGGGAGGGGAAGCCAGAAGAGGGGACGCCCTTTCTCCATCTTGGCTCTGTGATCTCGGTTCTAATACAGGGGCTCTGCTAGGCCCATTTTACAGAGAGCAAACACTGAGGTCTAGAGAGGTTGGGTCTGCAGTATTTGAGCCAGGGTCCCAGCCTGGGCTGAGTCCTCTTGGTTCACAGATCCAAGCGTGGAGACCTCACGGGTCCTTGCTTTACTGCCTCTTCTCAAAGACCCTCATGTCCCCCAAGAGCTTTCTTTTGGGCATTTTCTTTTTTTTTTAATGTATTATTTATTTTTGACAGAGAGAGGGAGAGACAGCATGAGCAGGGATGTGTCAGAGAGAGAGGGAGACACAGAATCCGAAGCAGGTTCTAGGCTCTGAGCTGTCAGCACAGAGCCCGATGCAGGGCTTGAACCCACGAACCATGAGATCATGACCTGAGCCAAAGTCAGACGCTTATCTGACTGAGCCACCCAGGAGTCTTTTGGGTAGTTTCTGAAACTCATCTTCCCTTCCTCGGGGACTCCCGGGGTCTAATTCTTTGACTCTTCGGCTGCAGGATAATCAGCCTGTTACCTTTTTCCTTCATTGTTTTCTTATCCGTTTTATCTCATTGTAAGAGGATGTGAGTACTTGCAAAGTTTGCTCTTGTTGTGTTTTTAATTTTCTTTCCTCTTTGGGTAACGTGGCTATTGTTTCTGGAAAAAAACAGGATACCCTTACCGTAAAATGGATTCAAGCAACGCTGAAAACTACAAGCAGGTTCGAAATCACCAGCACCCCTCACCCGGAGATGACTCTGGTGGACCAGCTCATGGGTGCTAATGATCTCCCCACCTCCGCAGGGAGCTTCCTCCCGGGCCCCTCACCTTCCAGACCCCAGGACGCTGAGACCCAGCCCACTTCGTGTCTTTCCCTGGTGGAAAGCAAGCTGGTCTCTCTCTACTTCATTGTTCTGTTTTCTACTCCAACCCACCCTTGGCAGCATCAACTTGTTCTTTTTTTTTTTCTTTAAACATTTTTTTAATGCTTATTTATTTTTGAGAGAGAAAGACAAATAGAGCGTTAGCGGAGAAGGAGCAGAAAGAGAGGGAGACACAGAATCCGAAGCAGGCTCCAGGCTCTGAGCTGGCAGCACAGAGCCCGGTGCGGGGCTCAAACTCATGAGCCATGAGATCATGACCCAAGTTGAAGTCAGATGCTCCACCGACTGAGCCCCCCAGACACCCCAACACTGACTTTTTCTAAGCACAAAGCAGGGCTCAGCTTGGGCCTGGGGGGTCCTATGTGTCAGGGGCTCTCTGGTGAGGTAGAGGCTGGATCACCCCCAGACTGTTTCCGTCTGACCTGACCTTCACCTCTAGGGAAGAAGGGACCCCACCTTGTGCCTGACCAGAGCCCGGGCTTATTTCTCTGGGAGGAGCCATGATTCGGGGGGCAGCATGGTGGCGGCGGCTCTAGAACCAGCCCGATACAGAGGTGAGGGGGAGAGAGATTAAAGCAAACAGGTGCACGGGGACCCAAGCAGCTTTGCTTTGGGGCCTCTGGGAGGCACAAGGGCTCTGGCCCTCCGGGAACAACAACACGCATCAGGGAGTGGCACGTGTGTCTGTCGCCGCCAGTGGGGGCAGCAGGCACCCCTGGCAGAGGGGTGGGTGGGTGGAGGTCAAGGCAGCTCTGGCCCGGACCACTGTTGTCTCTAACAGCAACTCCTCAGACCTGTTCATTAGCACCCAGGAGTCCTTCCTGGGGCCCAGAGAAACCCTGGCGGATGCTGGCCTGACAATGGCCATGACCAGGACGAGGGCAAGAGCCGATGGCACGCACGGGCGACTCTGCTGCCTCTTTAGGGGAGGGCTGTCAGTATCAGGAGCGCAGGCTTGGAGTCAGAGTGCAGCCGGGCCCCCCATTTCCCCATCCACACTGGGCACCCCTGCTTAGGCGGGCCCATCGTGGGGACCAGACACAACGACTTTGTCCAGCGTTCTGGGCCCTGGGCGTCCTCTGGGAGGCCTCCGGACACTGAAGCCTTAGTTTGCATTTGGTCTGCTTACCCCTGGGGTGGTGGACGGGGGAGCACAGAGGTGCATAAGGGGGGGGGACTTCGGGAAGCCGCAAGTCTGTCCCAAAGGGCCCCTAAGTATTTACAACAGTGGGTTTCAAGCTGGTGATGTACCCGTACTTTCCAGTCTCAACCTCGTGCTTTATTCCGTCTCAAAATAGATCTTACCCAACTGATCCCTACTAAAGGAAGAAGGGAGAGGGGCTGAGAGCCCACCGAGCTGTCCCCCTTCGCCCCCCACCCCCACAATGGCCCCTAGGGTCTATGAAAGTCTTGAAAATCCCTGCTTTGGGTCAGCAAGGGTTTCACTGGCCCCAGAAGCAGAGGTGACAGATAGATACCAGAACGGGGTCATTTTCTCAAAGCATTTCTCACTGTGCTTCTGTAAAAAGACCACAGAAGACAGAGAACTCTTGAGATGAGAGACGGCTGTTTCTGAGGGTCCTGTAGGGCCCGAGGTCACTGGGCTGGGGCAGGCTGGGCAACTGGGGCCCCAAGGGCCCCCCCTCTCCCCTCCAGGCCGCACTGACACGGCGCAGGATGTTTTCGTGGGAAGCGCAGAGAGCCCCCTCTTCATTGCCAAAGCCAGACCCAGCCAGAACCCCCATCAGCCACTGTCCAGCTTGCCGGGAGCAATCCCAGCTCTGAGCCTCGGTTTCCTCATCTGTAAAATGGGGCCCTAGGTGAGAAGGGCATGGGGGGAGGGAAGGGGCCGTGGGGCCCTGAGCACCGCTCCGGTAAGAAACGGATCTCAGCACTTGTTACTGAGCAGTAGTGAGGGAGGCTGGAAGGAGCCTGGAACCCTCCCCACAAGGGGGAAAAGGGCTGGCTGAGGTCAAACAGCAGGGTCAGGATTCAGGACCCAACGCCCAGGCCTCCACACCCAGAAGGAAGGCCAGTGGAGAGGAGGCCACTTTCTACCCGCAGCATCGCATGGGGAGAATGCCCGCAGGTCCCCTCAAAGGCTCGCCTCAGACTTCTGGGCTGGGCACAGGGGAAGGGGAGACGCCGAGCGCTCCCTGCACCGAGCAAAGGTCCCCCCTCCCATCCTGCTGCACTATATTGTGGGCACCCAGGAGGCTGCATGGGGAGGGGATGGGGTCTTGGTGTGGGTGACGGGGAGCAGGGAACAGCCACGTCGACCCTGACCTATGTGCCGCATGGAGTGGTTAGTGTGGCGAGGACCCTGGTCTTGGGCACTGGGGGTGGGGCATCCCGGGCCCAGATGAGAAAATCGAGGCGCTCTGCTCAAGGCCACCGACTGGACAGGGACTGGGGCACGCTATGACCCAGGGCCCTGATTGCCTTTCCCCACCCCTTGTCTGATTTTTAGGAACCGGCGTCATACCTTTATGACGGTTCCCCATTCCACCTCTGTGTCTCAGAAGCTGTGGGGGTTCCCCAGAGGAGCCTTGAAACCTTCCAGACTCCCGGGCAGATTTGAGAGCAGTTTTAGCCCTAGAGAGCAGGAAAGGAAGTTGGTCCCTGGCACCATTTTACAGAGCGGGTAAAGCGAGGCTCAGCCAGCTGGAGGGTTTGTGGTGTATCCGGGGCTGGGGGGGGCGGGGGGGGCAGCAGTGTGGCCTCTGGCTCCAGCTGGGGTCCTCCTGGGACTGCAGGCCCTCTGGGCTCAGCTCCCACCTTCCCCCCCAATTCCAGTGTCCCCGTCCTCTGGAGGAAGATTTCCGTGGTCCCGGTTGGGGGTGCCAGACTGCCAGTGACGAGTGTTTTTTTAATCCCAGCCCTGCTGACTTACACGATTATTCTTATTTAAGGCAGGGAAGAAACGCCAGAGCATGGCAGCGGGTCACCTCCGGGCCCTCCTCGCCTGCCTCCGGTGCCCAGCTCCTGCCGGAGCAGGAAAGGGAGGGGGGAGACGATGGGAAGCAGGGGGAGGAAAGGCGGGGAAGAGAGGGGGGACGAGGGAGGAGAGGCACAGAGGAGGAGGAGGAGGAGGAGGAGGAAGAGGAGGAGGATAATGGAGAAGGGGGGAGGACGCGAGAGGGAAGGGGGGAATAAAGTGGGGCGAAGAGGGAGTGGGGGGGGGCCCTAAAAGGTTAGGAAGGAGAGGAAGGGGGAGGGGAGGCAGAACTCAGAAAGGACCCCCCCCTTTGGCAGCTCCCCAAGCAGATAGGAGGAGGGAGGGAGATACATAGATGAATAATTTACTACAGAAATGCAACAAGAATTTAGAAACTCTCAATTTATAAATATTTATTTTCACAAGTTCGCCCCCTCTCGGCGCTCTCCCCCTTGCTTGGCCCTGGTCTTTTCTTTGGGGGGGTCTCCACCTCCCCCACGTCTGCGCTGTCTCCGTCTCCCCCACGATCTCTCTCCCTGTCTCTGCGCATGGCTGTGACTGTCTCTTCTAGTCTCGCCCTCTCGGCCTCTGGGGTGGGGGCGGGAGGGGGGCCGCGTCTCTCTCCTTCTCCACCTCCCTTCTCTCTGCTGCCCGGTTCTCCTCTGCCTGCGAGTATCTCTGTTCCCTGTCTCTCTCTAGGTCTCTGTCCTCTCGCTGTCTCTGGATGGGTAGGGGTCTCCCCCATTCCGGGACCCCAGCCCCCGCCCGCCCCTCCCAGGGCAGAAGGCCGTGGGGGTCCGACGGAGCCCTTATGGGGGGTGCGGAGAACCCTTTGAAGGCTCTGAGGGGGAGAGGTCGTTTCCCCGGCAACCGGCCGCCGATTGGCGGAGCCGCGACGGATTACCGCCCGGCGGGCGGGGGCGGGGAACGGCGGGAGCCACGCCCCCCGACACGCCCCCTGCCGGGCTGAGGGTCTGGGAGCACCTGCAGTGGGATTTCGGAGACCGGTGGCCAGGCGATGGGGGAGGGGGGGTTCTTGGGAGGGTGGCGGGGAGGCCGTCGGCGGCAGGTCGTCGGTCAGTCAGTTAACTAGTCAGTTCATCCCTGGAGGGGGGAGCCCACAGAGCACAAGTGAGCTGAGGGGGCGGAATGAGGTAGAGCTGAGTTCTAATCCCCCCAGGGCCACTTCCTAGCAGGGAGTCTCTGAGCAAGCAAGTCCCTGCTCGCTTCGCCAGCCTCCCCTGTGTGCACTGCGGCTAGGCGGCACCTGCCTGCGGCGCTCACCCCCCCTGCCCGTCACCGTCCTGTCACCCGGTCCATCCCTCCAATGCGTACGGAGAGGGGAGGCCCCGAAAGGAGAGAGCCTGGTGGGCATAGAGGCACCTGGGACGGGGGCGGGGGCGTAGGTACTGACCATTAAACACGCTCAACAAAAGTTCCTTCCGGTGGGCGTGGTCCCTGTGGGCGGGGCCTGGACTGGAGGCGACCCCCGCCCTTGATAGCTCCGGGACTCAGTACCTGACCCGTCTGGGGTCGGTGTTGCATCACCTGCTCCCTTGACCTCTCCTCCTCGCCCGCTCCTGTCCTCCAGGTGTGGGGAAACTGAGTCCCGTCCCGGAGGGACCAGATGGATGGCGTGGTCGCCCAGACCCAGGAGTCGGATGTCAGCCCCTCCCCTTAAGCTATTTCTGAGCCTGACACATGAGCTCCGGAGAGCTGGGGCGCGGGAAGCATGCTCGTTAATAATGGAGGAAACCTCAGGCAGCGTCCTCGGGGTCACCAGCTGGAAGGGTCTCTTGACACCCACTGGGGCTCCCTGCAACTTAAAACCAAGTGCGTGACTCAATACGGGAAGGCTGGTTTGTTTGTTTGAGCACGCCCCTCTCACAGGCACCAGCAAAGGGGCTGCTGGAACATTCCCCCCAGGAAGGAAGGGTGAGTCACAGAGAAGGTCGCTGTTGATAATTGCAGCGGCCCCTTTAAGCCGCATTGCCAGGCCCAGCAGCTCTCATCTGGCTGCAGCAATCCTTCCAAATCAGGGTTTGGGGCTGCTCCGCGGCAGGGAAAGGCGAGGCCTGCAGAGCTCTCCCAGGGCTGGGGACAGCTGCAGGGCCACCCCCCACCCCCTTCCTCTTCCCTGTCCCCCATACTGGGCAAGTGCACCGTGCACACACACACACGCAACTCTGTGCAACAAACACAGAAACTCATCCTGTCTCCCCAGCACTCCCACTTGGACCACATTGTGTGTCTGAGGCCCTCGGGCCACTAACCCACGGCCTGGCCTGCCCACACCGGCCACTCTGCAGGAAGGAATTCTCCAGAACCCTGTGGCCCTCTTCAAAGCTTCTAGACTTCTTGCTGCAAAACCTCAGAACCCCAGGCCCCCTCAAGTACAGTTAGAACCCGGTCCCACCTGACCAGAAGGAAGGGTGGAAATGTGGGGGTGGGGGGCGGTCAGGTGTTGAAGGACCGGAGGTGGTCTAGATGCCCAATGTGGCCCGGGGTTCTCCATGCAGGAGATGGGGAAGGAGACGGGCAGGGAGACATAATGCACCCAAGGTCCCCAATTGGAGCGGCTGGGCTTTGAGCCACGTCTTCGGGACCCAGGCTCCATACACCTCACCAGCCTCAGGTCTCCCATCTGCACAGTGGGTGGGTTGAGCAGCAGCTGCCCGTCGCGCTGACCCTCCCTGCCGGGTCACTTTTACGCTTGCAGGCCGGGCCACTGGACACATCCTGCCATCTTCGCCCTAAGGCTGGTTTGGTTTTCCCCGAGGCCTCTGGGGTTGCAGGACAGCTTGTGTCTCTGGGAGGCTCCGGGTGTCCGCAGCCAGCTGGCTGACGACATCTGTAGGAGAAGGGAGAAAAGAGCCAGGCAGGGAGGACCCCCAGTCAGGCTGTGCCCTCCACAGTGAGTGGGGCCCACGGAGGGGCCAGAGATCACGCGGGGGGCCCCAGGTGCAGGGAGGGCTCGGGGGGTCTCGGAGGAGTCAGAGAGGATGTGTCCCTGCGACTCAAAGCCTCCCGTGTCAGACAAGGTACGGGGTACAGAGCCGGGACCTAGGACCCAGTTCTGGAGTGAGCTGTGTGACCTCAGCCAAGTCCCTCTACCTCTCTGGGCCTCAGGAAAAGTAAGAGGGCTGTTTCCTAGTTTCTGAAGATCCTTCCAAGTGAAGAGTGGAGGATTCTCTGAATCTTTCCTCCTCCTCCAACCCCCTCTTGGGCACCAGTGACCTGAAAAAGGCTGTGGGCTTGGATGCGGGGGGCGGGGGGGCAGTGAGCGTGGGCTACAGGGGACCCACTCTGCAGCGCCAACTTTCTGCTTTACCCCGCCTCACGCAGCCGTTGGCATTACTGTCCCCACCTTGCACGTGAGAAGCTGGGGCCCAGAGAGGCAAATCCCCATCTGAGTTCATCCGGCTGACAAGTGCAGGCCCAGGAGGACCCCAGCCTTGGGCTGAGCCAACTGCCTTGATGGTTACTAGAAAAGTCTTCCAAGTGGAGACCTCTTTGTAGCTGAGTCTAGAAGGATCCCCCAAGTGGCAAAGGAGACCAAGGCCACTGGGGAGGGGCACACCCCGAGCAAATGTGTGGTGAAGCATGCGAACCTCTGAGCGCGGTTCGGGCTGAAGGTCTGGTGCAGGGTGGTGGCGGTGAGGACGGGGCTGTGGGGCTCCCCTGGGCCTGGTGCCCAAAGTGGCCCCATCTTGGTGTCTCCTATGCCCTTCCCAGCAGCCCGGACCGATTTCTTATGTCAAAGTTCAAGGCTCTGAGAGGCGGGAGACGAAGCTGCCAGACCAGTTAAGGAACTCTTAACTATTTCCACCATCGCTGTGGCCAGCCTCTACTGGCCAAAGCACTTCCGGGGCCCAGCCAGAGAGAAGGGAGGGGAGAAGAGGGCCCCCCCCCACTCGTCTCAGTGACGGGAGCGCAAAGAATATGTGGCCGGATTTAACCTGCCCCAGGTGCTAATGCATATTTTATGGGAAAAGCAGATTTGGTGGCCAAATATGTTGTGGGAAAGGCTCGACAGAGCAAAGTCAGGTAGGGTTCCATCCGTCCTGCGGGACTTCTCAGAGCCTTCACATGCGGATGTGGACCGCCGTCTCTAACACAGGGAAGGAGAGTCTAGAAGTTCCCAGCTGCTGTGGGTTTGATGGCCAAGGGGTCCCATCTTGGGTGTGAGATACTCAGCCTGGGGGCCTGGGACCCTGAGGCTCAACTTTGGGCCTGCTTTGGGCAACATCATTCCAGAACTTCCAGATGCCTGACTGTGTGACCTTGCCCCAGTCTGCACCCAGGCTGAGCCTTCTCTTCCGGCTTCACCAGTTGTGTGTGAGGACACCTCTCCGGGCGCTGGTCTTTACTGGATGTCTACTGGAGAGGCAGACCCTGTACCCTGCAAGTTTTAGGCTCCGGCTCCTGTCATTCCCTCTGGGCCTCAGTGTCCTCATCTGTAAAATGGGGATATGATGGTACCCATTGCATTAGGTTCATTGGCAAGTGGCTGGGTAACGCATGGAATTAAGAGATGGAGACCCAGGCCAAAGGTCTCAACCGCAAAGGCCTATGTGTACCCCGGTCCCGTCTCTGAGCCTCTCAGATGGATCCCATCAGCCTCCAGCTTGGGCACAGGACACTAGGCCTCAGTTTCCCCCTATTTATGACCCCAATGATGCTCCTGCCTTGGGGAGCAGGGAGGGAGGTGACCCTGGCCTCAGCTGAAGGCAGCTCCAATATGGTTTGGGCTGGCGCCTTGCACCCCATCACGGACTCCAGCCAGAGCGCTGTGGGCCGGGTCAGGGGACAGGAGCCAGCAACAGGGTCCAGGTTGTCCTGGCAGTCGAAGTTGGGGTGAGGGATGCGGGGCACCCTGGAGAGAGAGGAGTGCCTGGGCGGATCTTCTTCTTCTTTTTTTTAATGTTTATTTTTGAGAGAAAGAGACACAGAGTGTGAGCAGGGGAGGGGCAGAGAGAGAGGGAGACAGAATCTGAAGCAGCTCCAGGCTCCGAGCCGTCAGCACAGAGTCCGACGCAGAGCTCGAACCCAGGAGCTGTGAGTCATGACCTGAGCCGAAGTTGGCCACTCTCGAGCCCCCCAGGCGCCCCAGGGCGGATCTTCTTTACCAGCCCATCCGGACTCCCCAGTGTGAGTCCCCACACTTCACTGTCCCAGCGGTCGCCTCGCCTGCCCGCAGGGTGCTCCCAGCCAGCTGCTGCCTCTCCTCTCCGTCCCCAGCCTGCAGCCACCGGTCCCCTGCAGGCGTTGCACACCTGCCCCCTCCCCCTCCCCCATTTCCTACCTGGAGTGGAGCCCCAGGCTCCTCTGCGGCCCTGGCTGCAGGGTGGCCCCGAAGACCCATCCTTCTGGGCCCCGCAGATCCCCGCGCTGCCAGTGAGAGATGGCTCCATCGGCCCCCTCCTGCCGCACCCCCTCTCCACACCCCCACCCTCCCCTGGGGCTCATTCACCTTTCCCTGCCCCCAGTTCTCTCTGGGGCGGAGAGCACCCACTTGGAAGTTACACAGACTCGGGTCCCCACCCCGGCTGTGCCGCCTCACGGCGCTGAGCCTCAGTGCTCCCTTCTGCAGAATGGGGAGAAGGACAAGAAAGCCCCCCTGGGGCGGTAGTAAGGATGGAGTGAAGCGTGTTTTCACGTTCTTGGACGGCCTATGAGTCCACTGAGCACTCGTCTGCTGTCGGCATGGCCACCGCTGCCGCCGCGTGTCCCCAGCCTGGCCCGCTGTCACCCGGAGCCTGCAGCCCTCTGCACCGAGTGCTCGCTACCCAGACCACTTCGTCTTCGCTGGGGCACACTCACTGGCCCCCACCCCCTCTCCTGGGACTTAAAGCCCAGCTAATTTTCAAAGCTCTTTGTCACCCATCTTTCTGGATTTCCGGGCGAGGCTGCCCTGACTAGTGGCCCAAAAAGGGCCTTCGAGGAGGAAGAGATTTCCTCCCAGCTGGCCCCCCAACCCCCCCGCTCCCTGAGTGTCCCCCACAGAGAGCTGGGTGACCCAGGGCAGGCCACTCACCTCCCAGAGCTGCTCTAGTCCCCCCCCCTACTGCAGAGGGTTGCTAACATCATCACCAGACCAGGTGACAGGTCCCCTCCCAGGGGGTGCGGGGGGATGGGGGGGCCACCGGGTGGATCAGGCACCTGCTGAGTGCTTGCAGAGGGCAGGTCGAGACTCGGGGCCTGCTCGTCCAGCCCACAGCCTTCCGCGCAGGCTCTGAGCGAGGCCAGAGCCTTCCCGGCTCCTGAACTCCCGCTGAATATTATCCTGATTGTGTTGTAGGGAAGGCAAGAGAACATTTGTTCTTCTTCTTGAAAAAAAAAAATAGCATTTTTCTCCATTTACCAAAGTAATACATGTTAATTGTGGATAATTTTGAAATTAAGACAAACCAAAGAGAAAATTTTAAATTGTCTGTAATTCATCACCCATCCGGGGAAGGACTCTGGGCGCGGGAGCTTCAGGTCTCCAGACTTGGTAATGAATGTGGAGCCCGGGCTGTGCTTCGGGCCTGTGAGGGGACCCCAGGACATACTCCTCCCGGCAGCCCAGCTCTTCTGTTCCCCCAGCAGAACCCGGCTTTCTGCCCCACCTGGGCCCTCTGCCCCGCTGGTGCTCCCCACCTGGCGAGGGCTCCCTTCCACCAGCCGTTAGAAGCGTAGGATCTCAGCGCCAATCCCCAGAACTTGCATTTTCCCAGGATTCCCTGGGGGGAGGGGGGTCCTCGGCACCATATGGTTTGGGAAGCCGTCCCAAAGCCCCCTTTCCGAAAGCGGTCCCTGGTCCCATTGCGTGGACACGCTCACACTTCCTAAGCCGGGCCTGTTATTGAACACAGAGGTGGGTTCCGGGTTGTGACGTCATAACGCCGCGTGAATACATCACGAAGAGCTGGAGCCCTGGGCACAAGGTGGGTTGGATTTTCCTGGTGCTCCCCTGAGCTCCGCTCCCGCCCCCCCCACCCGTGCCCTCCATTGGCTCCCCTTCTCCCTGGAACATTCTGGTGGGGTAGGGACCATGACATCCTTGTTCTGCAGATGAATGAGTGGAGACTTGGGGCAAGGGTGACAGCGCTGTCCCCTGCGTCACAAGCAATAGGCAAGCTGGCACCGTCCTCCTGGCCCTTGCTGTAGGGGGGCTTTTTCATCCAGGAGGTAGGCTCCTGTGTGCCCGGTGTGGGTCTCATGCCCTCCAGCCCTGTCCCTTGCCCGATGGGAGTTTGCCCTGGTGACAGACCAGGCCTGGCGGTGCCACATGCCACGTGTGGCTGGTGGGTGGGGCAGGCTGGCTCTGCTGTGGGAACCTGGGGGGGCGGGTGGGCAGGGCTTGGGGAGGGGGGGTAGGACCCCTAGGGGAGCAGGAGGTCTGGGGGGAGTGGGGCTCGGGGCCCAGCAGAGAGGAGGGGCTGGGAGGGACAACAGCGGGGGACCTTCCGCTTCCCGGGGTGCCTGTGGCAGGAACCTCAGCTGAGGGAGTGTGAATCCTTTTGGGGGAAACCCTTGGCGGGGAAGGGAGTGCAGGGATGGCGGCAGATTCTATTAAAAGCAATTCTCATTACTGTACCATTAATTATTAATAGGATCGGGCAAATAAAGGATGGGAAAACCCAGCTGGGCCTGACGCAAATCTTGCCTCCGAAGCAAATGGCTTTTGGTTCACATCCAGGAGACCCAGCCATGAACGCGCCTGTTGGAAAAGTAATGAGGAGCCCGAGGCTGCGGCGGCAGGGACAGGCTCCCCTCGCACCTGCTTAAGAAAGATAAAGCAGAGGGGGCGGGGCACCTGGGTGGCTCCCTCGGTTATGCGCCTCTCAGGTCATGATGTCACAGTTCGGTTCACGAGTTCGAGCCCCGCATCGGGCTCTGTGCTGACAGCTCGGGGCCTGGAACCTGCTTCTGATTCTGTGTCTCCCTCCCTCTCTGCCCCTTCCCTGCTCTCTCTCCTTCTTTTAAATAAATATTGAAAAAATATTTAAAAATAAAATAAATGAGGAGGATGGAAACCACGATTGCAGGAACCAGATGATTCTAGCTTCCTCTCCCCCAGAGCTACTTGGGACCTGGAGCAAATCAGGTGCTCAATCCGTGTGTTTGATTTCATAGGCCGCTGATCTGGGGGACCCGAGAATGAGGTCTCCGAGCCGGAGGGCCGCTGGGGAGGTCAGCTTGGCTGAGCAGAGGGAGGAAGGGGTGAGGGCCTGGTCTCTTCCCCAACTCCTGCGTCTTTGCAGAACTCTTCTGGATTACTGGCTGATTTATCCTGACATCCACTGCGAAGCCAAGCGGTGAAGGCACTTTTTTGGAATAAATAAATGTAAATGAATGACTGAGTCTGAGCTTAAAACACACACACACACACACACACACATACACACACAATATGTGGACTTCCGTATAAAATGGCATCTAACTAGAAACCCCCCTGGGCCGCCTGGGTGGCTCAGTCGGTTAAGCCTCCGACTTCGGCTCAGGTCATGAGCTTGTGGTCCATGAGTTTGAGCCCCACGTCGGGCTCTGTGCTGCTGGCTCGGAGCCTGGAGCCTGCTTTATTTTCTGTGTCTCCCTCTCTCTCTCCCCTTCCTCCGTTCATGCTCTGTCTCTGTCTCTCAAAAATAAATAAACGTTAAAAATTAAAAAAAAAAAAAAGAAAGAAAGAACCCCCCTGATCCCGTTTTCCATGAAACACTCACGAAGGCAGAGAGAAAGACAGAACCTCGCCCAGGGTAAGGGACAGATGTTGTCTTTGTGCCAAGATCTGGGAGGAGTCATACCGATGACAATGGTGGGGACAGTGCTAGAGAGAAACCTCAGGCCACAGACACCAGGCACCAAAGGCAGAAGGCACGGACCCCCTCCATCATTCGCAGCCCCGGGCCCTGCGCCAGGCTGGACACTGGGCCGCCCTCCATCTCCCGCAGATGCTCTTGGAGTAAAGTCCCCTGGTCCCACTGAAGGCGGGCAGGACCGACGGCTTTCATCTGCAGGGTGTCCTGGGAAGCAAATGGGATGACTGGGGGGGGGGGAACGGGGGGGCGGCAGGAACCCCCCGCAGCAGTGCATGCCGGGACTCCTGCTTATTTCAGCAGAACCCCCCAGAGCCAGGAAGCACGCAGGAAGCGGGGAGATGGACCGAGCCAAGCCCACCGGATTCCGTCGCCCAGACCAAACCCTGAGGGCGGGACGCCGCCGTCGCACACGCGAGGAGAACGGGAGCCAAGGCCGAGTGTCCCCGTCTCCTGGGCATCTCCGAGTGAGGGTGGATGGGGAGCGTGTGGAGGGGACAGCGCAGAAGCAGAAGCACCACCAACGGAGGACGACGGTGGAGAGACACCTGCACAACACGCAGAAGGAATCCAGAAACACTGAAGGGTCGGCGGGGGGTCCCGGAAGGAACTGGAAGGAAACGTCCGGGGAAACGTCGGGAACCGGGGAGGAAAGACACCCCTCGCCAGGCAGGAGCAGAAGCACAGGGCAGCCCCGAAGAGTGTGGGAAGGCAGCGCCGGGAGGAGAAGCTCCTGGACGGTGCCGTGCGTCGAACTGCGTTTGGGAAAGCGAGGTCCAAGTCCCAACCGTTGGTGACTGTGAATGTGACCTTATCTGGGAAAGGGGTCTTTGCAGATATAACTAAGATCTCAAAATGAGATCACTGAGGATTAACGGGACGGGGGGGGGGTGAGTCCAATGATAAGTGTCCATATAAGAAGAGAAGACACAGAGAGAAAGCCGGAAGCACAAGGGGGAGGCCATGTGGAGCTTCGAGACAGAGACGAGAATGGTGGGACTACGAGCCAAGGAACACCAAGGCTTTCTGGAAGCCTCTGGAAACTCTGGAGAGGGGCACAGACAGATTCAACTCCTGAGGGGAGTTGAGACTCCTGAGGGGACCACCCCTAGGAACACCTGGATTTCAGACTCCTGGCTTCCAGAACTTCGAGAGAATGAATTTCCGTGGCTGTAAGCCACCCAGTTATGGTGCCTCGAACAGCAGCCTTAGGCAGTGGATAGAGATGGGCTGAGGAAGGACCCCCAGGGAGGGGAAAAAGCACAGAAGCAGAATTCGAATCCACACCGGAGGCAGTAAAAAGCAGAAGCGGTAACGCAGAAAACACAGCCAAGGCCGGGAGAGACCAACCTAGAGATGCTTCCTGAGAAGGTGTGGCAGCAGGTCAAGAGCCGAGAGCAAAGCAGAAGTTCAAGGGGATGAGGTAGCGAGCACGTAACGCGGGTTCTTGAAGAAAAG
The DNA here is from genome assembly GCA_004023785.1 of Mungos mungo. Lineage (NCBI taxonomy): Eukaryota > Metazoa > Chordata > Mammalia > Carnivora > Herpestidae > Mungos > Mungos mungo. Next base: position 90,390 of record PISW01007076.1, read on the forward strand.
GCCAGAGCAGGAGACCACTGAGAATATAATGAATGGAAACTCACCTGTGCTTTAAAACGAAACAAAAAGAGGGGGCACCTGGGTGGCTCAGTCGGTTAAGCATCTGACTTCGGCTCAGGTCATGATCTCACAGTTTGTGGGTTTGAGCCCCGCATTGGGCTCTGGGCTGACAGCTCAGAGTCTGGAGCCTGTCTTCGGATTCTGTGTCTCCCCCTCTCTCTGACCCTTCCCTGCTCCTGACCTGTCTCTCTCTCAAAAATAAATAAAACATTTAAAAATATTTTTTAATAAAATAAAATGAAACAAAAAGATCTGAACATGCATATCGGAAAGGCTCGCTGCGTTCTGGGGAAAATAAATAGTGACTTCTATTGGGACACGTCCTGGAAAACAGTGTGACTTATGCATCGGGATGACACTGTATGTGCCCTCAGGAAGGAAGGAATAAACCCAGGTTGGTTTAGATTGTGTTTTGCTGTATGTTGAGTGGCAAGGGACCGTGTTTATGAGGTTTAGGGGAAATACTGAAGTATTTATTACTGAAAGACGCGCTCCCATCAGCTGGGAGCTAAGAATGATAACCCCACGGCTTACAAAGTCTGGGCATTAGCACTGAAACTAGTCAGAAAGCAGCAAGTCGGAAGAATTATTGTAAATATCATTTCCAGACTGAATGCAGATGTCAAAAATTATTGTTAAATAACAAATCATAGAATGGAAAAATAATAATCGAACCATCTGGATCTGAAGCTTTAGGTCACATCACCAGGGATCCAAGGCAGGCGGCGACCTACCAGACATCCTAAGTAGGAGTTCACCCCGGGCCCTTTCTGGTTCGGCTCAGAGGGTCTGGTGGCTACAAATGAGGCGTTTTCAAGATAAAGGTAACTCTCTAGCGCAATGAGAAACAAAATATCTACAAACCGAAGTCTGGAGAACACGAAGGCCAACATGCAGAAAGGGTAAAACAGTGTGCAGGAAAGGAAAGGAAGCAGCCTCCACAATGGCCGATAAGGCTGAGTCCAGGACTCGAGCCCCACAGGGTCAGTGATAATGAATGTAAACGCTTGACGTTTTCTTAGTAAAATACCAAAGACTCTCAGATTGGATGAAACAGAAACTAAGATGGAAAGCCAGCTGCACCTTGCTCACCAGAAATAAGCTTAAAAGCAAGGGACACGAAAGGTAAAGAAATAGAAGATTGGGGCAAACATATTCAAGGCAAGTTCAAGTCAAGTGAGAACAGTAATATTTGTATCAGATAAAGGATCACAGGCAGAGGCGCCTGGGCGGTTCAGTTGGCTGAGCATCCAATTTTGACCCAAGTCTTGATCTCACAGTCCTTGGGTTCGAGGCCCACATCAGGCTCTGTGCTGACAGTTCGGAGCCTGGAGCCTGCATCAGATTCTGTGTCTCCCTCTCTCTCTCTGTTTGCCCATCCCCACCCCCACAAAAAATAAGTGAACATTAAAAAAAAAGGAGTCACAGGAAAAAAATCAAAACTTGACACAGAGGGTCGTTTGTATTGATAAAGTGTACATGTCAGAGGCAAGTGCAAGTTCAAGGTCTGGTTTGTGTCCTATACAGCATCAGACCAATCAGGGGAGCAATGATTTAGACACACAGAGAAGGACAAGCGAAAAGACCACCAGAGGAGACTCCGCGCTCTTCAGTCTTTGACATATTTAAATCGTACCCCCCCCAACACATGTGTGTGGGATTGGAAGGATATAATTAACAGGTTGATTTAATAACTGAACTTTGTACCTTACGAACAAAAGATACTCATTTATTTGCCGGACTCCATCAAACATTTATGAAAATTGATCATATATTAGGCCATAAAGGAAAATTCAATAGAATCCCCAAAGCAGATATACTGAGAACCTCATAGTTTTGACCGCCGGGCAATTAAGCTCGGAATTATTAACAAATGTTTAAATTAAAAAGCCAACCATTTGAAAATTAAAAACCACTTTAGTAAATAATTCCAAACAGAGCCCTACATGACAAGCTCGTTTCAAAAAAAAAATAGCACTACGAATGGCACATATCTGAGCGTACGGGAAAGTGGTTAAAATGTTGTAAGGAGGAAAATTCTTAGCTCAGTCTTGCAAGTGTCTTCAACAAGAAAGGGTGGAAGTCGATGAAAATAAACAGCAGAGTTTCATAAATTAGAAAAGAGAAAAACACTAGAAATATAAAAGAAATCTATGACTTGTTCTCTCTGAAAGTCAAATAAATTAGGAAAACTTCTAGCAGATCCAAAGATAATAAGCAGGGGGAAAATGAATGTACAAGAAAAGGAACAAAAATATTTTAAAAATCAAATTATATTAAGTAAAGCCTTATGATAATAAATTTGAAAATATGAATAAGCAGATATTTTGATAGGAAAATATGTATAACTCAAAGCAATTCAATGGTAGAAAAAAGTCCAAACAAACATCTATTACCACAGAGTAAATGGGAAGGGGAAAGAAAGAACTTCTTCCCAGAGAAATGTTGGGTCTTAACACTTTTCCTGGCAACGATTCACGTATTTCAGACATTCCGTTTCGGGACACAGGAAAGATGGAAGGCTTCCCCAGCTCTCTTAAGAATGTAGAATAACCTGGCGCGCCTGGGTGGCTCAGTCAATTAAGTGTCTGACTTCGGCTCAGGTCATGATCTCACGGTTCGTGGGTTTGAGCCCTGCATCAGGCTCTGTGCTGACAGCTCGGAGCCTGGAGCCTGCTTCGGATTCTGTGTCTCCCTCTCTTTGCCCCTCCCCTGTTCCTGCTCTGTCTCTCTCTGTCTCTCAAAAAGAAATAAAATGTAAAGAAAGAAAGAGAGAAAGAGAGAAAGGAAGGAAGGAAGGAAGGAAGAAAGAAAGTAGAATAACCTGAAAACGAAGAGTTGGCAGAAAACTGCCGAGTAGCCTTACGTAGGAATATACTAGAACTTCCAAAGAAAACAGCAGCTGATAATTCTGGGGGACGCTGTGGGGGTCATAAGAAACAGCAAGGGGGAAGCTCAGGGAAGGGGGGGATGGGTTCCAAGGATTCTGAGACGTCATGGCATTGAAGGGTAACAGGTGCAGCCAGGTTCCCCAGTGGAGGCACGAGTGGTCCAAGGTTGTGAGCGCACAACTTGGCCGCTCTTGACGCCGGCCTCCCTGTGCTACTCATCACGTGGCCAAGACCCAGTGACTTTTCAAGTCCACTTTGGGGGTCCCAAGGATAAAATCAGCAGTCAAAGGATGCTTTCTTAACGGGCTGATGGTGACATCCACAAGGCTTGCCAATCTTTCCGGTCTTCCTTCCGGGCTGAGATTGCACGCTCCACTGGGCTCAGGCAGGGCCATGTGCTGACGGGATGCGTGTCCTTTCTCGACAGAAGCCCTTCACTGCTGGTACAAGACTTCCCGACTTTCTTTCTCTGGCTACAGCAAGCACGTGAGCGTCGGATGATGTGGAGGTACGATGCTGAGCCGATCACAGCTGTGACTCAGAGATAGTCGTCTGGACCAGCCACTGACTTCATACGACCAAGAAATAAACTCCTCTCAAGCCATGAGGCTGTGGCATTTTTTGTGACCGCAGCCTAATCTAACTTCTCCTGACTAATTCAACGACAACGAATATCTGTCTCTTGCCGAGAGCCAACATTCCATGTAATGGCAAAGTACTAGGAGCATTCCTAGCAATGGCCAGAATGAGGCCTCAGTTTTACGTGGCTTCGGAGCTTCTAGACAACGCAATAAGACATGAAACATAAATTATAGAACCGTAACTAAAAAGGAGACAGAATTATCCTTATTTGCAGACCATATAATTGTCTACCTGAAAACCCAAGGGGAGCAGAGAGTCCTATCAATTGTTATTATATAACAACAAATAATCCTACAAACGTGGTCAACTGTAAAATAAAAGCACAAACATCAATAGCGTTTTCCCGCCTTCCTCTTTTTTGCTTTCTATTGGACTGATCGTGTTTTCTTTACTTCCCTTTTCCCTGTTTTGGTTTGAGAGTTATACATTCCATTTCTGCCTGGTAGGGGTCATCTTTAAATTTCTATCATACCTAATTGACGTGACACAATCTAAGTCAATATTCTCTACCCTCGTCCTAAATGATGGGGGTCTCGGAGTGATTTAATTCCAGTCACCATGTATGACTGCCTATATTTTTGGTCTGATCATGTTTTGGGTCTACATTTGTCATGATTATTCTTGATATTAGCAGCCAATTCTTACTTAGATTTTACCCACTTAGAAAATTTTATTTTAATTTACTTTTGAGAGACAGAGAGAGACAGTATGAGCAGGGGAGGGGCAGAGAGAGGGAGACACAGAATCTGAAGACAGGCTCCAGGCTCTGAGCTAGCTGTCAGCACAGAGCCTGACGTGGGGCTCGAACCCACGAACTGTGAGATCATGACCTGAGCCGAAGCCGGACGTTTAACCGACTGAGCCCCCCAGGCGCCCTGATGTTTTACCCACGTTTTAGTATCTTTGCTCGTGGCTCATTACATACTAGATAAATGGCTCGATTTCCTTCTTCCTTAGGCGATCTTTCATTGGTTCTTCCAGGAAAGCTCTGTGATTAGTGAAGTTTCTCAGTCTTTGAACTGTATTTTACTCTTAGTCTTGGAAGATAGTTTGGCTGAAAGGCAGCTTACCTTGGCAAAGGTTTTCTGTCACCATTAATACCCTATAGGTAATTGGGCAAAGGACGTGAATCCGTAAGAAAATAAGAAATACAAATGACCGACAAAAGCATCTGAAAATTCGTTCCTCTTCATTAATAGCAAAAGAAAGGCACTTTAGAGTAAGGGTTTTTTTTACCCTGTTAAATTGGCCAAATGTTTCAAAAAGATGAGAAAGTTCTGTGTGGTAAAAGGAAAAGTAATCCTACGTGACCCTCCCTCCTCGGTAGAAAGGTATAGTTGGTCCCCAAAAAGGTAGGACTGTGTCCTAATCCCCAGAACTGGGAATGTTATCTTACGTGGAAAAGCGTCTTTGCCAATGTAATTAGATGGAGGATCTCGAGACGAGATCATCCAGGGCCCCGACCTTGTAAGATACACACGGAGAGAAGACAGACAGGAAGGGGCAGGATGGGGCCGGAAGGACCCTCCCCCGGAGTCCTCAGCGAGAGCAAGGCCCTGCCTACTGACCCCTGATTTTGAACTTCTAGCCCCCAGAACTGTGACAATACACTTTCGTTGCCCCAAGCCCCCAAACTGGTGGTCATTTGCTACCCTAGGAAACTTCCCCAGAGAGTCACCAGAAGGTTTCCGGAGGGCACGTGGTGAATGTAGAATATACTGGTCCTGAGATGTGTATAACTTTCCTCCTAGAAGTTACTCAGAATTAATAACTGTGGATTTGTCAAGGATTTCTTGGCAAGGATATTCAGAGAAACTTCTTCTTCTTCTTTTTTAAAATCTTTATTTATTTTTGAGAGAGAGAGACAGAGCACAAGCAGGGGAGGAGCAGAGAGAGAGAGACAGAATCCCAAGCAGGCTCCAGGTTCTGAGCTGTCAGCACAGAGCCTGACGTGGGGCTCGAACCCACGAGCCGCGAGATGATGACCTGAGCCGACGCCGGACGCTTAACCACCTGAGCCACCCTGGTGCCCCTCACTGAAGCTTCTTCTTTTAGGGACATTGAACAAACAACCTAAATGGCCAACGATGGGGGACTGGCTAACTAATGATGGTGTGGCTGTGTGAAGAAAAAGAGTTAAAAATAGCACGACCCACAGTTGATGGAATGTTCTGGATGTGTTCCGCCTGGAGGGAGCACGTCCTGCCTCTTCTCTGAGGTGGTTCTCAGTAGGCGTCGGCAGCCCTGAGGAGGCACAGAGGAGGACCAAGGAGAGGTGGGGATGTCGGCCACTCCGAGGTCACGCGGAGTCAAGGTTCTGACCCCAGGCCCTGCGCAGCGCCTCCCCCATCCAACCAGAGGCCTCTTGGTGCATCCATGAAACACCGTGATGCGGCGCCAGGTACCCGCACAGAAGGCTGCTGGCAAGAAAGAGCAGCGGGGCACCTCCTACTTCTGCAAAAATAAAAAGCACATGCGAGGAGCAGGCAGAGAAAAAGGCTGGAAGGATCTACTATGTGCGTTAAACAGGGAGGCCACCTCTGGGGAGGGATTTGCTGACTTTCGGTGTCTGCCCTGAGTATGTGTAGCTTTTGTAACAAGGACCAAGTCTTACCAAACAAAACCAGAGGCTCCGGTCCGAGCCGGCCACGCCCAGCCGCCTCCGAGTCCCGCCCGGGAGACGGGGAACAGCGCCCCAGCCGGTGGGGACCCCGGGCGCCTGACTGCCCCGCCTTGGTCCTCTCCCCCCGCGCTGCTGTCCGCTGCTGTCCGCACCTTCCCTGCACCGGCTCTTCCGCGGGCATCGATTTTTCCATCCTTCAGAGAAGCGCCTGAGGGAAAGGAAAGAGCATCTTTGGATCAATGAGCAGAG